>ML797417.1:155814-178213 GCA_009831015.1 Picea engelmannii
TGACCTAACCCTCAAAATATAGCTTACTTGACTCTTCTACTACCTTATTACAATCATAATAACCATCATCAACTCACCGAACTTCTTCAACAATGATCTTACAACCATTGAACCCCTAACCTAGACCTCCTAGGTTCTTATTTATACTATTTTGCAGGCTAATAGCCATTACAATATTTATAAAAAATCCTAACCCTATCATGGTTAGTATTTCCTTCCTGCGCCTCACATTTCTTTTCCTCTTACATGTTGTTTTTCCTTCTTTTTCTGCATGTTGTTTTCTTGCCATCTATTGCGCATGCTCCAAAATTAGGTGTTCTTTCCAAAATTAAGTCTTTCCCAAAATAAACCTATTCTCCAAAAATATGCATGTGCCCAAAGTAGCCTTCCTTATCAAAATAAGCCTCCACCCAACACATAATCATTGGTTCTTCAACCTTTTCGTCAAGTCTTCTAATGGTGTTGACAATTTCAACCACTTGAAGGAAATAAGCTGCAACATTTTTTCCATCTTTAATTTTCAAACTCTCAAAATCTCTTCTATGAGTTTGGAGCTTTTCCTTCTTCATCTTGTCATTTCCTTCATAGATGTTTGATGTTTTTCATAAATATCTTTTTCTGATTCGCAATGCATCACCTTAACAAATTATTATTCCAATAGACCACACAAGATAACATTCATGTATTTTTCATTATGTTCACTAGCCTTCTTCCTAGTGTTATCTGTTGGTGTATTTTTTTAGATTGTATACCCAATCATGACTGATTTTCAAATATCAAACCCAAGATCCATTAGATAAGTCTACATCCTTATACTCCATAATGCATAGTTTGTTTCGTAAAACAATGAAGCCATGTTTGTGGAGAAACGTTCTTGACTAGAGATGTGTACTACTGAGATATAACTTCTAGTGATTAGACTATTTCTAAAGGAATCCGCTCTAATACCGATTGTTGGACCATGTTTTTTCGTTAAACCAAAATTGGGGCCTCTTATTTTCTAATACAACCACCAGAGTTAAAGAATCCAAGGGAGGTTGTTAAACCATGTCACTAGTCCCGAAGGAAGTGTTGACCACCAAGTCAAAAGTATGTCTCTTTTAAGCCTATAATGGGGTGTTGTCTTGATGACCTATTTATGAACTTCTTCTATTCCTTCCACCAATTCCCTAAGATTCTATTGGTGTCATTGTTCTGATAGAAAGATATTACAAAGTCCTTGTTCAGAGATTGTTTCGGTTCATGGAACTTGTGATATCTATTGACATCTTGTGGAAGAAAAGAGCCAATACACTCTCCTTTATCATTATTGATTAAACAAGTATTGCAATTTGTGAGAATGAAAATCCATTCCATTAACTTGACACAAGGGAAGACCGGAGCCCTAGCTGTAATAGAACGTAATCTAGAGCGCTTGATGATTGGGAAACCTCATCATCCACATCTTGTTTTATAAAAGAGTCTCTCTTGGAGTCCCTCTTGTTTTATAAAAGAGGAAACTCAATTGAAAGAGGGTTTTTGGATCTGTATTGTATAGGAACAATATTTTTTCTTTATGATTTAAAGAGAAAGAGTCAGTTTTGGAAATTTTTGAATATGAAAATGTGATTATTCTTTTCGTAAATGTGTATGGATTATGGTTTAATGAATTTCTTTTTTATTGTGCTATGTATGTTTATATTGTTTGAATTTCCTTATGAGTACAACAATGTTGTAATAAGTAGGTTAAACAATTAATTGTTGCTATGCTTACTTCACTTTCATATTAAGCTATTATTTGCATAAATGAATTTATTATTTTGTAGAGAGTATCATTTTTACTGTACCCATTTTCGTTAGTTTTCTCCTGATCAGGATATTTTAGAACAACTTAGTATGTGATGCTAGGAGATAGATATCCATAGAGAGATTTAAATTCATAAATATTAGTAGATGTGTAATAGGTGGTATCATAAAACCATTCCACTAGAAGAAGCCACTTTACCCATTGACATTGTTTGTCTGAAGAATAACAACGAAGATAGCCTTCTAAATATTTGTTAACAATTTTTGTTTGAACATCTTTTTATTGGAATCACTGAATAACAAGTTCAATCTTCTTTCCACAAACAAAAACACAACACCTTGGGCATGGAAGGAATTTGCAAGGATTCCTCCAACTATATGGGATGATTTTAAACATCAAAGTTGTTGAAATATTCTAACTTCGAAGAATATTCTAATTATATTTGAGTTATTATCTTATAGATCATATCCCCTTTTTCAGATTGATCATGTCGGGTCTTGTATAAGATCAAATCCCCTTTTGTGGATTGGTCAAACCATATTTATATGGTGGTATTTGTAAAGTCGCCCACTAGTGTTCGAAAAATTATTATTATAAAATACTGATTTATTATTACTTGTGATTTTTGAAAAAAACAACAACTCAAGACAAAGGATGTTATGGTGACAAGACTATTTATTATTTGTTGCATGAAAAAACTTGTCTCTAATAACATAATAAGATTTAAATTGTAGAAGCATTATCATATAAAAGATATTTTTTTATCTAAAAATTAAAGAGATTTAAGTTGTAGAAAAATTATCATATAAAAGATGTTTTTTATCTAAAAATTTAAGTGTTGTAAAATTGTAGTTATGTTGAAAATAAAAATTGTGGTGTTCAAAAAATTGTAATTTGAAATGAAAATAAAAATTGTGGTGTTCAAAAATTTGTAATTATGTTGAAAATAAAAACCATAGTGTTCAAAAAAAAATTGTCAAAAAATAGTACAGAGAATTTCATAATGTAAATAGTCCCTCTTGTTTTATAAAAGAGGAGACTCAATCGAAAGAGGGTTTTTGGATCTGTATTGTATAGGAACAATATTTTTACTTTATGATTTAAAGAGAAAGAGTCAGTTTTGGAAATTTTGGAATATGAAAATGAGATTATTCTTTTTTGTAAATGTGTATGGATTATGGTTTAATGAATTTCTTTTTTACTATGCTATGTATGTTTATATTGTTTGAATTTCCTTAAGAGTACAACAATGGTGTAATACGTAGGCTAAACAATTAATTGTTGCTATGCTTACTTCACTTTCATATTAAGCTATTATTTGCATAAATGAACTTATTATTTTGTAGAGAGTATCATTTTTACTGTACCCATTTTCGTTAGTTTTCTCCTGATCAGGATATGTTAGAACAACTTAGTATGTGATGCTAGGAGATAGTTATCCATAAAGATATTTAAATGCATAAATCTTAGTAGATGTGTGATAGGTGGTATCATAAAACCATTCCGCTAGAAGAAGCCACTTTACCCATTGATATTGCTTTTCTGAAGAACAACAACGAAGATAACCTTCTAAATATTTGTTAACAATTTTTGTTTGAACATCTTTTTATTGGAATCACTGAATAACAAGTTCCATATTCTTTCCACAAACAAAAACAAAACACCTTGAGCATGGAAGGAAGTTTCAAGGATTCCTCCAACTATATGGGATGATTTTAAACGTCAAAGGTGTTGAGATATTGTAACTTCGAAGAATATTCTAATTATATTTGAGTTATTATCTTATAGATCATATCCCCTTTTTCAGATTGATCATGTCAGGTCTTGTATAAGATCAAATCCCCTTTTGTGGATTGGTCAAGCCATATTTATATGGTGGTATTTGTAAAGTCGCCCCCTAGTGTTTATAAAGTGGTTTTAACCAATTCTAGAAGAAGTTGGCCCTACCATGTGAAGATACATCACCGTAGCGCCCCCTAAACTAGTATTTATATGTGAGGATGGTGCCTCACTAATATTTATATGTGTGCATATCTTGAAGGCAGTTGCAGTTGTAGGAGGAAGGAGAAGAGAGGCGCATGCTCAATCTTAGTTTATTCTTGGTGTTTTAGTCTTAGTCTTGGAATTGTATTGACAATCTATTAATGACGAAGTTTCATTGGGTTTTCTCCCCCATGAGGGTTTTGTTTTGTATCTTGTGATTGTGTTTATTTTAGTGATCCTCTTTATGTCGTTGTTTTGGAAATGCATTGAATTTGGAAATAACCTAATAGAAACATTAAAAAATTAGCATGGTATCAGAGCCTAACTGAATAAAGAACCTTTCACTAGGTATCTAAAAACATCATTATTGACGTACAAGGAAATTAGGGATTTTTACTGAAGAGGAATTTTTGACCAAAAACTATCTTGGGAAGTGTGCCTTGCCCTAGCGCATCTTTTGGTAGCTTGAGCAAACTTTTTCAATGGAAAGATTCTCCAGAACATCAAACCCTAGTTTTGACCAGTACCAAAAAAATGGAAAACCAGTAAACTAGAGCTAGTACCAGAAGTACCAGTCCATATTTTCGCAAGTCAAGTTTCAAGGGGTAAAACTTGGAATTTTCCAAAACAATCAGCTCCAACAAACTCACCTCAGCCAAGTGCATCTCCTAGTAAGCTGGGTTTCAATTTTTGAGCACTTTCATTTTCTAGTCATTTTATTAGCTCCAGGTTAAGATGTTTGGAAGCACCAAGCTTGTTGACAAGATAGAAGGTGTGGAAATGTTTTGTTCTTGGAAGTACAAAATTGGACTTATTCTTGAAGAGAATAACCTTGCAAAATTCATAAAAGAAAATGTACCGGAACCTGAAGAAGATGCAGCCAAAGAGAAGTAAAAGAAGAATATGGTTAAGGCCAAAATAATAATTGAATATTTCATTAAAGGCCCCTTGATCCCTCAAGTGAATTCTAATAATAATCCAAAAGATATGTTTGATTCCCTAACTAGAATGTATGAAGGAAAGAACATCAACCAGAAGATGAACTTGAGAACCCAACTCAAAAACACGAAGATGCAAAAAGGAGAAATAGTTCAAGACTATTTCTCTAGGGTTTCTCAATTCAAGAGATAGTTAGAGGCAATCAGAGATAACCTAGATGAATATGAACTCATAATGACAACTCTTAATGGTCTCACAAGACCTTGGGATGCCTTCATCCAAACTATTTTTACAAGAAAAGAGAAACTCCAATTTGGCAGTTTATGGGAAGAATGTGTTCAAGAAGAAGCAAGAGTGGTTGACCGTGAAGCCATCCTATTAAGATATGAAGATCAATCCCTATATGATCATGCTAAGGGTGGAAGGAAAAAGTCTCATTTTCAAAAGGAGACCCACCTTCATAAAGAATCTCACTTTCCAAAGAGATTCTATAAATATCATAAGGGTCAAAGAAAGTGAAAATATTTCTCCTCTTATCAATGCTATCATTGTGATAAGATGGGACACATTGCTAAGAAATATCCTACTAGAAGGGAAGAATACAAGAGGGGAAATAAAAAAATACAGCATGCCCATGCAATTGAAGATGATGAGCCACCCAAGAAGTTAACTAAAGAAGAGATTCAAGATTATGTTTTGTTTTCTGCCCTCTCAGGATCTGTGACACCTGGAGAGGATACTTGTCTCATAGATAGTGGTGCATATAAACACATGACAAGTCAAAAATATATTCTCTCTAGCCTTATATAAAATGACTTCACCCATAAAGTTTAACTTGGAGATTATTATTAGTACCATGTCAAACGAATATGAGAATCCACCTACAAACTTGATTCAGGAACTCCGATGAGAATGGAGGATGTACTCTATGTAATAGGTTTGAAAAATAACTTACTCTTTATTTCAGCCCTAGATAAGAAAGGTTTCAGGGTTGCGTTCATGGATGGTGAAGCTCTTATGTGTCCTAAAGGAAAAACTATTGAATATGCAGTTTTTATTGGAACAGAAGAAGGTGGTTTATACAAGTTAAAAGGTTACTCAGAAATGCTTCACTTGGATTCAAAACTCTCGAAGAAATGCTCACCAGAAAGAAGCCAGAAGTAAGCCATCTCAAAATATTTGGTTTTCTAGTATTTGTACACATTCCAAAAGAAAAGATAACCAGGTTGGATCCTTTAGGAAAGAAGGGAATATTTTTTGGATACTGTGAGGTCTCTAAGACCTTCAGAATTTACATACTACTTTACCATCATATTGAGATCAACAGGGATGTAAACTTTGATGAAGATGGAACACTCAAAAGATCAAGGAAATTCTAGCTTGAAGAAGTATATGAAGAAGAATCCGTGGCTCCCAAAGTTACATAACCCATAAAGGAAGTTACAATTACCCTTGATGATGAGATTCCAGTAGATCATGATATGATAGAATCTCAAGAACCTCTGTGTATGACGATCTCTCACAAGAGAAAGCCATCTTGGACAAGAGAACTTATTCAATATGCAAAGAAGTGTGGTGCCCCAGAAGGAACCATGAGACAAAGCAAGAATACTAAGCCATGTTTCATAAGAGTATGTGAAATGAAAAAGAGTATAGAATTGGTTGTGTACAATTTAAGCACATGTTTATGGAGTCCGCTTCCATGGATGGACAATTATTGCATGGATGGTTATCTTATAATGGCCATGCACACAGTTCCAATAAAGCAAAGATAAAAAATAGTCAAAATAGTTTTGTATTCATTATATTTATCTAATGAAAAGGATATTTTATGTTGGAAACTATGTAAAAAAATTTCAATACTTCAATCCTACCAACATTAATATATAAAAATAAATTTAAAAAAAAAAACGTTGTAAAATTCAATCTTACCAACATTAATATATAAAAGATAAGATTTCAAAATGAAGCATTGTAAATTTGTAATTATATTGAAAATAAAAACTATCTGGTGTTCAAAAAACTAATAAAAATTTAAATTAATTGGAATTAGAATGGATTAAAAGTGTAAGTAAAACAAAATTGTATTAAATAACAAATTAAAAAAAAATAAATTAATTGGAATTAGAATGGGTTAAAAGTGTAAGTAAAACAAAATGGTATTAAATAACAAATTAAATTAATTGAAAGCAGAGAATGTGTAAATAAGGGTTAGCAAAAAAACTTAGTATTAGAAAAGAGTGATTTATTATTACTTGTGTTTTTTGAAAAAAAACAAATAGCTCAAAACAAAGGATGTTATGGTAACAAGACTAAGGATGTTATGGTAACATGACTATTTATTATTTATTGCATTAAAAAAACTCGTCTCCAACAATAAAATAGACTTAAATTGTAGAAACATTTTAAAGCGTTGTAAAATTGTAGTGTTCAAAATATTATATAAAAATTTAAACTAACTGAAAGTAAAGAGTGAAAATAAGGGTTAACCAGACTGAATTCATATTAAAAGATAGTGATTTATTATTATTAATGTTTTTGGAAAAAATCAATTTAAGATAAAGGATGTTATGGTCGCAAGACTATTTATTGTTGCTTACATGTAAAAACCGTTTTCAAAAAGATAATAGAGACTTTAATCCTACAAACATTAACATAACATATAAAAGATAAATTTTATCTAGAAAAATAAGCATTGTAAAATTGTAGTTACCAAATTAAATATAATATTTTGAACAAAGATAATTTTTAAATATTTAAAATTTTTAACATACACTTCAAAAATATTTATTTTGTAATTAGTTACATTTTATCTTAATTTTTTTAGTTATATAATATTAGAAACTAACTTTAAAATAATCAATGAATAAGTATCCAATTTTAATGGGAAAACTTCTTTTAGAATATATCTCATTTTCAAGATAAAATGAGATGTTTGTACAAATTATTCTTTTTTATTATAAATAGAAATTTATTACAAATAAAAAATAAAGTGAGTATAATGTAACTTATCACCAACCTAATAATAACTAATAAACTAATAATAAATTATTGTTAGGGATTTATTGGCCTTAACATATAATTATTAAATTATTAGAAGTTTAAAATTTGGAGAAATAAGTGGTAGAATTTAGTTAAAACCGTTTTGTATTAATTATATTTCTCTAATGAGAAGTGTGTGTAAAACTTTTTATCGAGGATTAAAAATCAAAACCATTTGATTGGTAAAATTTAGTTAAAATAGTTTTGTATTAATTATATTTTTCTAATAAAAAGGTCGTGAAGTAAATTAATGATTATCTAGTTAAAAGAGATTTTATGGTGAAAATCATGTAAAAATTTGTTTAATCCTACCAACATTAATATATAAAAAATAAGTTTAAAAAAATTCAATCCTACCAACATTAATATATAAAAGATAAGTTTTCAAAATGAAACATTGTAAAATTGTAATTATATTGAAAATAAAAACCATGTAATGTTAAAAAAATAATAAAAATTTAAATTAAGTGGAATTAGAATGTGTAAAAAAGTGTTAGCAAAACAAAATGATATTAAATAACAAATTAAATTAATTAAAAGCAGAGAATGTGTAAATAAGGGTTAAGGGTTAGGTATTAGAAAAGAGTGATTATTACTTGTGTTTTTTCTTTTTTTTTTTAAACAAATATATGAGGACAAAGGATGTTATGCTGAAAAGATTATTTATTATTTGTTATATAAAAAAACTTTTCTCCAATAATAAAATAGGTTTAAATTGTAGAAACATTTTATGTAAAAATTTAAGTGTTGTAAAATTGTAGTGTAGTAAATAAAAGTTATTTGTAGCTTTATAAAGAAATAATCTTGTAAATGAAAGTGATCTCATATCCTAGAAAGAGAAGCACAAAAAAGTTTGTGAGATAAAATGTGAATCAATAAGAAGGTGGACCTACCTCTTAATTCATTTCTCCAATGTTTTGAAGAATTTTGTAGGGTCCATAAAATTTTGGAGCTAGTTTCTAATCTTTCTCTTTTTCGAGAGTATTTCTTATAAGGTTGTAGTCTCAAAAATATCCAATCACCTTCCCGTTGTGCCCCCCAAAACAACCCACTAAAATTTTATAATCTAGAGAATTTCAATGGATATCCCCTATCAAAATTTTGGCAAGGTACTCTATCACTTCTTATTTGATTTGATACTAACACAAGATGCTACTATTTTTCTTATACAATCTCAATTCTAGCCATACAATCAACTATATGAATCAAACACCTCATGCTCTTTCACTTATTTCCAACTAACTCTTACCTGAAAATACTAAATGATAGATTAGGTTAGACCTCAAAGCACACCTTCACCTATTTGATCATGCATGAAATTCATTGAACCATTTCCTACCCAGTAATGCTCTTTGTAATAAACTGATAAAAAGAACTAAATTATATTCCAATAGAACCTTTCTGATAGTATTATTAGAAAGTGTTATGTCAAAATCATTACTTTAAGAGAACCTTTTCTCTCTAATAAAATTATACCTAGACAAAGTCCTTTTCGATAATTCTTTTTCTTCTGAAGCATACATTCATGCTAAGTCTTAGAACAATTATTCTACCCATGTTTCAACAAGTTATTGGTTTACAAAGCTCATCTAAATAAAAAAAGTTCAACGCATAAGTGGGTCCCTCACAAGACTAATGATAGTAATTGGCAAGTGCGAATTAGATGATTAATTATTTTTATCCATGGGATTAAATATTCCCCACGAATTAAAATGTTGATAAGTTTTGTTGGAAGATTGGTTGTTGTCATTGATGTCAACCCTAGCCATTGGCTTTTGGACCCCACAATTGATCAAAGTATATAGACATGAAGGAAATTACATATGAAGATAAAAACCCATGGATGGATAGTATAAGCCATTCCTCTTTTGGTGGTATGTGTCACGTCACATTGATCCTCACGATTGAGGAGAAATGAATTTTCGAAGATGACATTGTGAATTGAAGTAGAAACTACATGTCGGCCCTAATGTTAAAAGGAAGTGACATAAAGGGTATACATACATCTTATTATACATTCATTTTTCACACACACAAGTTTTTTAATGAAAAAGGAGATATAATTCGAATTTCAGAGGAAATCTGAAGTAAAGAAGGCCGAATTTCAAGGGAGGATGATGTCTTTTGGTGATGTGTTCCAAGGTATGTTATTTACAGACCATCTTGCCATTTTCGCTATAATGTTTTTTTCTAGATTGATTCAAATGGTGAAATTTGCATGCTATTGAGAAGATATATCTAGGTACTTGTGGTAAAAACTTGAGCTCTTTATTCACTATAATTTTGGAGATACATTCTGTGGAAGATAGGGTTTTTGACTAGTCCTAAAGCTAGTCATAAACACATGTTCTAGGTAAAATAGTCATAACGTCTTCATAGAGAATGCAAATGAAGTGAGACCAATTTCTTTAGAAAGAGAATGGGATGTAGTTTCCTGTGTGCGAATTTTAAAATCTTATGTTAAATATTGAGCACGGGGGATGTTGTACAAGTTAACTCTCCTGAATAAACCAGAATTGAATAAGGTCTACCATTTTCTCTATAACTCCTTTTCTAGGAGGATTCAAGGAGTGAAACTTGGAGGAGTTTTAGAGAATACATTGAGTTATATTATATACAGGATCAGAGTATTCTAAAAAGTGAAGAATTGTAGAATTTGAATAAGTCTCAGGAAGCATTATCAGGTTCTATGTGATGGTTGGTTGATGGTGATAATTTAATGTAACGTTTTATTATATCTCATATATTGTTGGGTGGAAGGAAGGGGCAAGGATGGAGAGGTAAACCCTCTCTTGATATTGGAGGATTGTATCTTCCTTTTGGAGGTTTATCCCTCCCTTTATATTTGGAAGTTATAGCTACCTTTGGAAGTCATTATTTCCCTTGAACAATAACTATTGGTTATTTCTCATATATTGTGCATGGTGTACTGTGGTGTATTGGTGTAACTCTTCTACTATTATTCATTGCTCATTGGATATAATTGAATATATAATATGGTTGAAGTATAAGTTGAATTTTTTTTTAAATTGTACTTGATATTGATTGACCCCCCTCTCAGTATCATCAATTGGTATCAGAGTCGGTTTCCTTAAGAACAATTGAACCACTAGAAGGAAAATCTCGAGCAGAGATAGATGACCATGAGCACATTCCAAATGGGATTAAACGATTTTATGGAAGCAATTATGCATACTGGAGTGATAGAGTGGAAACTTACCTAACATCTTTGGGAGTAGACATTTGGTTCTCAGTTGTAAATGGATATGTAATCACAAAGAATGCTCCAACCGATCCAAATGAGAAGAAGCATATGAGTTGTAATTCAAAATCCATACATGTTATTCTAGGAGAATTGGCACCAACCATTTCCAGCAAAGTGATGGGATACAACACTATTAAAGAGGTATGGGACAATCTCAAGAGTATCTATGAAGGTGATCCGAAAGTTAAGCAGGTCAAGCTTCAACGACATAGAGTGGAATTTGAAAATTTGAAGATGAATGAAAAGGAAGATATTGCAACCTATTTTATTAGAGTTGATGAATTTGTTAATGCTATAAGAGGATTAAGTGAAGAGCTCAATGAATCCTTGGTGGTAAAAAAAGTGTTGAGATCACTTCTCTTGAAGTATGATGCTAAGGTCTCCGCCATTGAAGAAACTAGGGACTTGACCAAAATGACAATGGATGAATTACATGGGTCTCTTATAGCATATGAAATGAGAACATGTATAGAAAGTGACCAACCAAACAATGAAGCAGCCTTTAAAGACATAAAGAAGACAAAAGACAAGGATAACGAACTTGATGAAGAAACAAAAAAATTCGTAAGAAGGTTCCAGAAGGGAACTGGAAGATACAAACATAAGTATCATCTCAAATGCTTTAACTGTGGTAGAATATGACATATTGTTGAAAATTGCTACTATAAAAAGAGAAGTCTCAATAATAAAAAGAGCTTCTACTCCAAGGATGATGACATCTCCTCATATGAGAGTGATGAAGAAGATAATGATGGAGGAGAAGTCCTCTTCAGAACCCAAGAAACCCAGGATGATCATCACAAGAGTTCTAAATAAGAAGAAATCATTTTTGAAGAAGATTTAGATGAAGAAACCAACATTAACTGCTACTATAGAAAGAGAAGTCTCAACAATAAAATGATCTTCTACTCCAAGGATGATGATATCTCCTCAGATGAGAGTGATGAAGAAGATAATGATGGAGGAGAAGTCCTCTTCATAACCCAAGAAACCCAGGATGATGATCACAAGAGTTCTAAAGAAGAAGAAATCATTTTTGAAGAAGATTTAGATGAATAAACTAACATTGATTCCTTTTGGGGATACAAATACAACATAGAGAGTGAACAATAAGATGAGAATCTTGAAAATTTGAAGCATGTTGAAACTAAAAATAACAAGCTTAGAAACACAAACATAATACTAAAAGGTGAATTGAGTAGTTGTGAAGAAGAGAATTACAAGTTTGAAAAGACCATTGGTAGCTTGAAGGAACAATTAGAATATTATGAGAAATTGAAAGAAGAAGTGGATCACACAAAAGGGGAGCTACTATTGACAATAGAAAAGTTGAAGAAGTTCAAAAAAAGCAATGAAAAATTAGATGAGATCCTTAGGAGTCAAAGATCTCCAAACGAAAATGCCAGAGATCCTTAGCACTGAAAAAAATTATAGCGAAAATGCCAAGGTGTCTCAGATGTAGCAGCGAAACCCCAAGACCTTGAGCTCTGATACCATAGGTTAAGAACCAAATATCAATATAGCATAGAAAAACCTCAGAATAAGTACTCAACACCTTGAAAAAGAGAGAATTTCAAATAATAAGCCTCTTCGAGGGGGCAACCTCCTTTTACACCACATAAATGTTAAGGTACCAAATGATTCCAAATGAAAATGTCTCCTTGGTATATATAGGAGACTAGGAGGTACAATTACAACTAATGGACCCAAGCCGACATAAATAAAATAACATTACTAATGTAATATTTCCTAATTAAGGGGTAATGTGCCACTATTTAGGGCTTAACACTGTTTAGGAGTATATCAAAGTTACCCCAAGGGAGACATCCCCAGTGACCTAAAGGGATGATAAAACTAAGACAAGGATGGAAGAAAATCCCTCTCTCACTGGTCACTCAAGTCAAAATGTTCTTAAGATCTCTAATGGATGAAGCAATGGTAAAAATGGAGTGTACCTTCCTAGAACAAGACAACAAAGAAAATATGGCAACTTTCAAGTACAAAAATGATGTTAGTGCTTCATAGGACCATGAACCTTTGAAAAATAATCTAGCTGAAACAAAATTGCAGCAATGTAATAGTTTACAACAACAATAAGTATTTTGTAACATCTGCAATAAATATGCCTTGGAATTGCTTGAAAAGACAATGAAAAGATAGATTTAACTAGGCAGAATGACAATCAATTGTCACAAACAATTTTATCAATGTCTAGCTATCATTAAATGTCAATTTTGCAGTGAATTTGTTGCAGTTAGATGGCTGTAGCAATATTTTGTAACAATAGCAAGTATTAGTGCTCAGAATTACAAAAAAACACTGTGTAAACTTAGCCTTTATCAAGTAGATTGTTTGGAAATTGTCACAAGAAATTTCTGAGTGAGTTGAATACATGTTATGTAAGTGTATTCAACAAATTAATGTAGATTAGTATGTTTGTAGAAAAGGTTTGCAACAGAAGCAAGTTAACTAGTGAAATAGTCAAGTTTAGGGTTAGTAGAAGTTAGCAAAAGATTCAAGGAAGAGAGTTTGAGTGTTTGTTTGATCAATCATTCACTAAAGCAAGTGGACTAGTGCCTTTAAGGGGTAATGGAGTCTATAGGTGATGGTTTTCTCTTGGAAGTAATAACAAAATGATTATACTTGTCTAAGGAGAAGAGATGGATGGAGGAGGTCTTGGCACTTCAAGGCCTCAAACATCCAAACCCAAAAGACAAATTCACTAGAGAGTAAGCAATTTTAGGCCCTAACGAATCTTCCTTCCTTAGACTATTGAAAGGTATTAAGAGAAACAATAACTAGATAATGGATTCTAAAGAGCTATCATTTGGGGCTTTAGAAGTTTATCTAGGTCAAATCACCTTAGTAAAAGTCTAGCAAATGAAGAGCAAAGAAGTAGTATCTTAAGTCCTTTACTCCTAGGGTTTTTCAAGCAAGAAATTTTATAATATTTAACTTGAATAAGAAAATATACCATAACCATTCAAATGAAATAAAAAATTGTAGATTTACTTACTTCACCAAGAATAATCAAGCAATAAAACCCTAGATTGCTAAGTAACTTCACCAAGAAATGATCTAAGTTGCAAATTTTAGCATCCAAGACAAGTGCACCTCCCTATTTCAGCCAATAACTCCCAAAAAGGGCACAAATTTTAGACCACACTTAGTGTGTGATGATTTTTTATGAAAAAATGAGAGTACTTTATCTCTATTTATACAAAACTTTGACCTTTAATTAAAATTAGGTCAAATAAAAGGATGACCTAGACAATTTACATCAAAATCTAGTTTTTGCATAAATAAAAGTAATTAACACCTAAAATCATCCCCGAGGGTGACATCATGCCCTTCTAGGGTGATGTTGAGCCCCTAAGGTGGAACATTGGGCTCCAGATGTTGGATGTTTGGCCTCCAAAGGCCCTGAATGATGCCCACACCTTCCAACTAGCTCACAACTGTTGATATTATGGTAGCTGCGGGAGGTATTTACCTCCAAGTGTAAACCTGACAATGATAGAATACTCTGGGAAGAAAGAAGAAAACCTAATAAGTTGGCTAATAACCCTAGATGACTTGTCGGCTCAAGAAGATAATTTATATTAGGTTATTAGCCTCCAAGAGAAGAAGACAGCCAGAAATAATAATATATACTGAACAGATAGATACCCAGAATAAGAAGTCGGCCCAAACAGTTAGCCAAAATTAGTATAAATACAGGAGGTCAGTTCTCATTCTGGGAGGCAGTCTCAGTATTGCAGAGCATCACTTGTGCAGACTGCAGTTGCCCAGTTTCTACACAGGTTTGGAGGAGAGCTGTCATTGCAGCTGTTGTAGCTAGCAGTTACGCTTGGACTATCTCTTGGCTAGGGTTTAGACTATCTGATAAGCTCTTATTGGTGCTCTATCCTTGGGGAAATGTGCGCTACCCTTTGTTTGGCTATATAGCCTAGGGTTTTCTTCCAGAGTGATTCTCTTTCAAGGTTAAGGTGCTTGGAGGGTGGCTTCGGCCTATGGTTGGGTGACAAGGGTATTGCCAATGGTAAAACAAGAACATCCCATTATATTATAACAGGTTATGGGCGCACACCTCCTTCATTCAGGCTAACCGTTGGAAGGAAACATAGCCGTAAGGATATTGAGCTCGTTGAAGAACTGCCGCTAGGGTTTATAGCAGGAGCAGTCACCATAGAACTGTCGCTAGGGTTACTAGCAGGTGTAGTTGTAGAAACCCTAATCCTCTTGTTGAGGCACCTTAAATCAAGGGATTGACCTAATCTCTAGATAGATTAGTGCGCCCTGGCCTAGTGCATCTCCTGGTACTCTCAGAAAGCCAAGATGTAAAGTTTGAGCTTTTGGTCAAATCTAGGGTTGACCAAGTCAAAGCAGCCATGACTTACTCTACGAAGTCAGAGAACAAGTTAGATGGAGCTTCTAACTTTAGAGCGTAGAAGACAAGGATTGAACTCATCCTTGCCAAGAATAAAGTGATGGATATCGTGAAAGGAAAGATCGTAAAACTAGAGTTTGAAGAAGGGAAAGACAAGGAACCACATAATGTTGCAGTTATGGAGAAGTTCAAAGACGATGACAACAATGCCATGAGTATCATAGTGGAATCTATAAAATACCACTTGATACCCTACATCTCCCATATTGACTCATCGAAGAAGATGTACGATGCCCTAACAAATCTCTTCTCGATCAGAAACATTGGACAAGTTATGAGTCTAAAGAATGAGCTCCGTGACATGAAGATGAATGATGAGGACAACATAACATCATACTTTGTGAGGATATCCCAATTAAGAGATCAACTACAAGCTATTGAAGAGATCATTTCAGAGAAGGAATTGGTAAACATAGTACTCAATGGTCTTCCCAAGACGTGGGATGCATTTTCTGCAAGCATGAACAAAAGAAAGGAGTATCCTACATTTGAATAACTTTGGACTTGTTGTGCTCAAGAAGAATCTAGGATCAGTGAAAAAGAGAAACCCCAAAATAAGTACAATGATCAGGGCTTTACAACAAGATTCAATAGTTTCAGGAACAAAAGGAAGTTTGGCTCAAGGAGGAAGCCAAGACAAGAGAAAGACATTTTAGAAATACAATGCTTCAACTGTCGAAAGTATGGTCACTACAAGAATCATTGTCCCGAGCTAAAGAAAAGGAAGGAGAAATACGAATCATCATTTGTCGAGGAAAAAGAACCTACAAAGAAGAGTAAGTAGGATGAAAGAGACTTCTTCTTCTAAAGGTAACACTACTCTTCTTATTTCTTGTACATATCTTGTTTGCATCATCTCTATACATATCTTGTATATCTATCTCCTGGAAGATAATGTATTCCAAGAAGAACTATACCTATGGAAGAACAACAAGATAAGGATTGATATCATTAGATAATACACATGAAAGGATGAAATACATCGAATCAATCATGAAGAGACCTAGAAGAAGAAAAGACAAAAATAAGCTAGCAATCAAGAGGAAATTGGAGAAAGACTCATGACGTTTTGTAGAAGACAACAAGACGGACGCGTGGACTCTGTTAGACAGAGAGAGCCAATTATATATTGCAGAAGACAATAAGGATGCAAATAGAAGTCTGGACTCTGTTGGACGGAGGGAGCCGATTATATGCACTTATAAATGAAGCAAGGATTAGGAGGGAGCTAATCCTATGATCCATTGAATATGATGAAATATATATTCATGGTAGCAATTGTGAAAGACAATACATGTTTAGCTCAACCGCAGAAGAAGACTTCGAAGAAGAAGCCTTAAAATATCCCTGGTTGTCCATTCACATCCATGATCCTATAATGAAAAGAAGAAGTGGAATCTATAGGGCATGGAATTTATAAGAAACTCCATTGACCCAAGAGCTAAAGGAAAAAAATGAGGAAGAACATGAAGATTCCAAGAAACAAGAGAAGCCAGAACAACCAATCATTATATCACAAGATTACCAGCCTGACATGACCTCACTAAAAGCAATCAAGAAGAGGAACTGAAAATTGTGATGAAGAATAGTATATGCAAGACTTATGAATGAAAGCATTGCAAGATCCAGAACTAGAGATTCTCCCAGATGGAGGGAGAAGACTATGATGATTACTCATTTCAGTAAACCAAACATATCTTTACATGAATCAATATTCATGAGTTGGAGTTCTACTTCATATAAATGCAAAGAATGTTCTCCAGAGCAATTGAGAAAAGAGAATATGAAGAGAAATCTCAAGACTTTGAGGCATACCAGATAGAGACCCTTGTATGCAGATGGAAGAAAATAACTTGGTGGAGAACCTCCAGTGCATAGCAGAAGCATGGTGAAGATTTCCTATAACAGAGATATTGTATCAAGATGATTACTCAGTAGATCAGAGATCATGATGAAAGAAGAAGTGCCACATGGATATGTTCCAGTTTTCCAACAATGATATACTCTATTGATCAGAGCTACATGAAGCCTTCAAGAGAAAACCAGTGTTCCAGAACGAAGTACATTTGAAATCAAGCATTACATTATCCGTGATGAAGTCTAGAAAGGAGAAAGTGGTTCTCTAATACATATTTCCATAGATGAGCAGATAAGTAGACATTTTGGTAAAGCTTCTATCCAAGACGAAAGAGTTTGCGTACTCAAGCTAGATCTCGTGGAGACAACTTCCTTATTGAAAAAGGAAGAGATGACTCCTAGGTTGGGAGGGAGCATTGATATGTATTGATTTATGGACAATCATTTTTCAGTTTGAAAAATGGTCCAGGATGAGCAGTTTCTTTTCCAGTTCGGAAAGTGGATTGAGATTTCTGTCTGACAACAATTTCCCATTGTTGTTAACATGGGAAATGGTACAGATTGCTGATGTATCATAGACAACGACTTCCCATTGTGGTTAACATGGGGAGTGGTCTAGGGAAGTCTCTCTTATTGAGGGTTACTCAAGAAGACTGGCCCGCCTCGCCGGACAACGATTTCTCATTGTGGTTAACATGGGGAGTGGTCTAGGGAAGTCTCTCTTATTGAGGGTTACTCAAGAAGACTGGCCCGCCTCGCCGGAAAACGATTTCTCATTGTGGTTAACATGAGGAATGGTCTATTTTGGAGGTTGATACAGGACATTCTTTTCTTCTTGTGGTTAACAGAGGAAATGGTCCGGATAGTCATTCCTTAGGTTTTATACATTCTCTCTATGGTGCACTTTGATTAGTGTAGGAGGAATGGCCCAGGGTGGGGAATGGTCCAGGCTGAGCAATCAGGGACATGCATTCCTTAGGGTTTATACATTCTCTCTAGGGTGCACTTTGATTAGTGTAGGAAGAATGGCACAGGGTGGGGAATGGTCCAGGTTCAAAAGACAAGATAGTTATTCTTCCTTGCTTGAGAAGAATAGTGCAGATATCTCATTGTTCTACTCTGAGGGTAGATATTCTTTCAGATCTCACAGATGTGAGTGAAAGATTGGCCCAGATGATTCAGTTTATATCATAACATTGTTTCTGTGTAGGTTGATATCATATGATTGTTATGAAGACCGTATGCTAGTAGATGTATACTACTATGGTGGATGTGTTCTACTGTTCGTGACTATACATTGCTGATCAAGTACTTGTGTGTTACTTGGTGTGGTAGTGTACCACTGGATTGTAGTTATTTACTACTATGGATAGACACAATTGTGTTCTATTTTGTTTCGATTGCCTTGAAGACTATCAATAGTATTGGAAATGATTATCAGTTAGATGGATAATCAAAGGACAGAGATTTCCCAGATGAAAAATTGTTCAGAGCATTTACTCTTCTAGATTAGAAGTATGGCTCTTGTATCACTCTGTGGGGTGAGCGTCATGTCTGATTACTCAGATAGAGTATGGTTTCGAGAGATGATGCAACTGATGACATTGATGATGATGATGGTGCTCATGATCTAGTCATGATCTAGTCTATACAACTATGTTGATGCTATCGGGTGAATGGTATGTTTTTGTGCTCAAGACCATTACCTATAATACCTCCCTAACTAGGAGGGAGTGTTGATATTATGGTAGCTGCGGGAGGTATTTACCTCCATGTGTAATCCTGACGATGATAGAATACTCCGGGAAGCAAGAAGAAACCCTAATGAGTTGGCTACTAACCCTAGAAGACTTGTCAACTCAAGAAGATAATTTATATTAGGTTATTAGCCTCCAGGAGAAGAATTCAGCCAGAAATAATAATATATACTGAATAGACAGATACCCAGAACAAGAAGTTGGCCCAGGCAGTTAGCCAGAATTAGTATAAATATAGGAGGTCAATTCTCATTTTGGAAGGCAGCCTCAGTATTGCAGAGCAGCACTTGTGCGCACTGCAGTTGCCCAGTTTCTGCACAGATTTGGAGGAGAGCTGTCGTTGCAGCTGCTGCAGCTAGCAGTTACACTTGGACTATCTCTTGGCTAGGGTTTGGACTATCTGATCAGCTCTTACTAGTGCGCTTTCCTTAGGGAAAGGTGTGCTACCCTTTTTTTGGCTATCTAGCCTAGGTTTTTCTTCCGGAGTGATTCTCTGTCAAGGTTAAGGTGCTCAAAGGGTGGCTTCAGCCTATGGTTGGGTGACAAGGGTATTGCCAATGGTAAAATGAGCACATACCATTATATTCTAACAACAACTTCCCTCATAATGAAAACCCTAACTATGGATGATGTCTAGGGTCATGATGGTGACGTCATGGGCTATAAAGATCAATGTACATGTGGAAGAGTAAGACCCCCCTAGGTCTAGGTCTACCAGGGTGTCCCCTAGGGTAACGCCCTTCTTTCTTCTTGTTGCAAATCTATGATATATTCTTTCCCCTGGCTGGGGTTACAACATCCATATGTGGGCTTTCATCCCCATGAAGGTCTAAGCTAATAATTCCCCCATGTGTACCTGTCCACTAGGCAAGGCCCTACAATAACAACAAGTATGCCCTCCAGGGGTTCATAAGCCATAGGGATCATAACATGTAAATTACATCCAATAATTAAATTACCCAAAAATGTGCATCAAACCCCCCTTTACCCAGACAAATGCTCAAAGAAATTATGTAATTTAACAAGTCAGGTTTGGAGAAGGTCTCAGGGTGTCCTATTGGGCTAATCCTCTTTAAGTTTGGGGTGTTTCCTAGGTAAGAACCAATCCAGGTCATGCGAGTGTTTGAGGTGGTGTGGGGTAGTGTTTGGGAATGGGGTGCAGTGATAACAGGGAAACACAAATCTTAATTGTGGGTGCCTTTGTAGAGGGAGAGATGCACCTTTTCATAGATGCCATTGTTTCCTAGCTCGTTCATTGCCTTTTATTCTTAGCTTCATCACTTTTGATCTTTTGTTTTTATGCTTCAAGGGAAGATTCGAGGGACAATGTCCTCACTTGGTGACCAAAGGTGACAACGTTATCCACAAACATTTCACGGAGATGAGAAGGCTAGATCATGATGAGGCCCCCTTTCTCTTGGCTATGTCACTAAGAGACACTACCCTGGCTTGATGACCAGGTAGATGGTAGTGTCATACCACGACATTCCCATGGTCATAATAGGCTTGTTCCTGATGAAACCTCCAATCCACCAACTAATACCTTGAGCGTTTATTTATCTTATAGGTTCCCCTTTCTTACTGAGAAGCCTTTTACTGCTTTCTCAAGAATCCCTGGGAGAAGCATCTCAAAGATTTTTGTCTTTGGATTTTAACTCTTGCCTACTACTTTTACCCTCTGGGCCTTTATCCCCTTCTTCCCACAAGAAAAGGTACAACCCTTCCTAGTGTGGAAAATCCCAATACTAGAACATAGATAGGGGGAATATGAGAGGAGTAAAGACGAAAAGTGGTAAGTATGTAGGGAACAAATGATGACCTGTCACAGACCCACCCAGTGGAAACCCATCCTAAAGGGAGATCAACTTACTAGGGCATCATGTTACCCTTCCAAGTATGAACAAGTCAAAGAGCATAATTTCCAAGAAAACGTTATGAAATGAAGTAGAATTCAATGCAACATATTCGAGTGCTTCAAGAATCAGAGTGACACATACCATGCTATCTGGACTCATTATCTCATGGAGCAAGACTTACTACTACTTCAAGACCATGCTAGTGGGATGGATATTGCTGCTGCTAATAAATAGGCTGAACTGAAGAAAAGAGGGGCCCTTCGGGGCCATGCTCAAGTCATTCGGTTCTCGACACTCCATGTCTAGGAGCTATGGGACTTGAGACATGATTTCCTTATTTATCCATAGGGTAGGGGATAACACTACCACTATAACCTCCAAGTGCCATACGTATGCCCCTTCCACAGGCACGGGTAAATCAGGGGGATTTGAACTCGGAACCTCATCGAAAATAACACTTCATATCACAAGACTTGCCAATTGAGTTGCCCCTCGGGGGCTAATGTGACAAGCGATGTTTATTTGATATAGCCCTAAGAAATGGATATGGCGCACACTGAGGGTTTCTACAACCAAGATCTATTCTCACCCATAATCGAATGACCAAGATTCATTCATTGGAAAAAGCTTCATTGGGATCGATGATAATTCATGGGCTATTAAACATTAATATCATATAATATGGGTCAATGCTGATGGTTTAATCAACACTGGTGAAAATTACATGTTTCAGGCTATTCCTTTGGCTTTTTTTCTTTTTTACTTTCTTATGCAAATATGAGAGTTCCTTTTTAATATTTTCTTATTCTTTATCCATGAAATAGAAATGAAAAAACAAAAAAGAACATAAATAAAACCAAAATGTAGCTTTAAAATGTAAAACTCAAGAAAATGAAACAAGTCACAAGGAACAGAAAAAGGTACCCCACCATTGCCTANCCCCACAATTATCAAAATTTTGATTGGAAGAGTAAGAGGAAACAAAAAAAAGTGTTACCCCACAATTGTCAAAATTTTGATTGGGAGAGTAAGAGGAAACAAGTAGTTACACATTTCAGAACTAAGGGAGAGTACATTGTGGTCTCAAAGACTTCGTTGTGGCTTCAAAAACTTCTAAGCAAGTTATTAGGTTACAACAATTACAACAATTGTGCAATTGAATTTGAATCGTTGACCTATAATTATTTGTTATGAGAATCATAATGCAATTCTTATTTGTTATGAGAATCTAAAAAAAAATATTAAAATTAATTTCTATTCTCTTAAAGAAGTGGTGGAGTCTAATGAAGCAACTATGCTGAAAGTTTAGACTCAGACTCAAGAGTAATATAATAATTTCTTAACCTAAAAGCAAAGTGGGGAGTTAACAGTGGTCTATGAATGTTAAAAATCAATTAACAATATGTAAAGTCGGGTATATTGGTTACATGCGTGATACGATACGATACCAATATAGGATGTAAA
>ML797417.1:193460-213248 GCA_009831015.1 Picea engelmannii
TGAAAATGTCTCCTTGGTATATATAGGAGACTAGGAGGTATAATTACAAATAATGGCCTAAAGCCGACATAATTAAAATAACATTACTAATATAAATTACAACTAATGGCCTAAGCTGACATAAATAAAATAGCATTACTAATCTAATATGCCCCAATTAAGGGGTAATGAGCCAATATTAGGGCTTAACAATTCTACTATTGTAATTCAAATGGAAATATAGAGAGACACACCTTGATTTTCCTTTAACAGTAGACAATTTCATAATGTAAATAGTCCCTCTTGTTTTATAAAAGAGGAGACTGCAGGTTTTTGGATTTGTATTGTATAGGAACAATATTTTTAGTTTATGATTTATAGAGAAAGAGACACTTTTGGAAATTTTGGAATTAGATATAGAAAATGAGATTATTCTTTTTTTATATGTCTATTATATGAATGTATGGATTATGGTCTAGTGAATTTCTTCTTTACTATGCTATGCATGTTTATATTATCTGAATTTCCCTATGAGTACAACAATGGTGTAATAAGTAGGTTAAACAATTAATTGTTGTTATGCTTACGTCACTTTCATATTAGCCTATTATTTGCATAAATGAACTTATTATTTTGTAGAGAGTATCATTTTTACCGTACTCAATTTTGTTAGTTTTCTCCTAATGATGATATGTTAGAACAACTTAGTTTTGCATTTAAAATAGTGATAGATAACATCAGTTAGTTTAGTTTCATATTTTAATTTATCTGAGAACATTCTATTATCATATTCATATTAATAAATAAGTTTAGAGTACCAACCATACACACATACTCGTTAGAAATTTCATTCCAAGCGAGAGTGTGTCTAATTGGGATTTTCCATCGGGTGTTCTCCCTTATCTGATTGATAGGACAAACTGGATCTATCAACACTTCCCCAAATTTTCTTTCACTTCGACGTTGATTTGATTGATTCTTGGTATTTTAGTCTTAGTTTTGAAATTGTATTGGAAATCTATTATTGAGGGAGTTTTGATGGGTTTTCTCCCCCATGAGGGTTTCCCAGGATAAAATTTTGTGTACCTTGTGATTGTGTTTCTTTTAATTATTCTTTTCATGCTATTGTTTTGGAAATGCATTGATTTTGGAAATAGCCTAATAAAAATAGTAGAAACTTAACATGGTATTAGATTCTGACTGAATAGAGCACCTTTCACTAGGTATCTAAAAACATCATTGTTGTCGTACAAGGAAATTACAATTTTTTATTGAAGATAATATTTTTACCAAAACCTATCTTGGGAAGTGTGCCTTGTCGTAGCGCATATCTTGCCAGCTTGAAAGAAATTTTTCAATGGCTAAATTCTCTAGAAATAAAAACATTAGTTTTGTCTGGTACCAAAAACCAGGAAACCAGAGCCAGTACCAGAAGTACCAGTCTAGATTTACGCAAGTCAGGTTTCAAGGGGTAAGGAATTTTCTGAAACAGTTAGTGTCAGACAATTAGCTTAGGTTGATGGAAAATTGGTATGGATTCTTAGTTGTCATTTATTTCAACCATTGGAGAGTGATATTGTATATTGATGTCAACCGTTAGTGATTGATGTCAACCCTTGGAGAAAATCCGGTAGCGAATTCTGGTAGCACAAAGGTTTGGGTAATGGACCCAATGTTGTTTCATGTATAATGGTATGCGTTTTAATATATTTCAAGGTAAGACTATTCTAGATATATATTACATGTCATTCCATTTATGGTGGTATGTGGAACGTCACATAACGCCTCACGGTTAGAGAGTTATGGCCATGTGAAGTTGGAGAAAGGTTTAGGTAATGGACCCAAGTTTGATTGATGGATAATGGTATGAGTTTTGATATATTTGCAGGTAAAAATATTCTAGATGGATAGTACATGTCATTCCATTTCTAGTGGTATGTGGAACATCACATAACTCCTCACGGTTAGAGAGTTATGGCCATGTGAAGTTGGAAAACCCTCATGAGTCATCTAGAAGCCCTAAAAGGTCAAAGTAATCAAAGTGGTTTAAGAGATTTTAGAAGGTAAATAATAAAGTAAAGTGATGAGTGTACTATAATTCAAAGTGAATACAAAATAAATTATTTAAATAATAAAGTTAATGGAGAAATTATTAAGTTACAAGTGGTTAGAAGTGGGTTAACCCTAAAATAAGGAAAGTGGGTTAAGATGGTTAAAATATAACCCATTGTGGAAGCTACATGAAAGTATAAATAAGAGACAAGGCTCTCTCATTTTAATCACACTTGAGCTCATTGAATATATACAAGTGACTGAGGTAACAAAAGGATATCTAAGCCGAATTTTAGAGGGAAAGTGGAGTAAAGAAGGCCAAAATTCAAGGGAGGATAAATTCTTTTGATGATGCTTTCTAAGGTATGTTATTAACAGGTCATCTCACCATTTTCGCAATAAATTTTTTTTTAGAATGAATCAGACCATGAATTTGGGAGGCCATTGAGGAAACATATCCAAGTAGCTGTGTACAAATTTCATCTTGTGGGTTGTTGTATTTTTGGTGTTATACGCCCTGGAAAATAACGTTTGTGGTTAGTCCTGAAACTAGTCTAAAACAAGTGTTTCGGGTAAAAACGTCATAACTTATTCATAACAGATACAAATTCAGTAAGACCAAATGTATTGGTTAGAGTACAGTCTGTAGTATTATGTGTACAATTTTCAGATCTATACAACAAATATTCCTTGCGGAGCACCCTCTACAAGTTTGCTCTATAGAATAAACCATACAAGGTGTGACATTTTTGCTATAACTCATTTTCTAAGAGGTTCCAAGTAGTGACACATGGAGGAATTGCATAGAACACATTGAATAACATTATGTACTATTTTTAGATCTTTATTCATTACAGGTACATAGTTATGATTATTTCAAATTAGGGTTTTTGACTAATCCAAAATTAGTCATGTGAGACTAAAGTAAAGTTTTATGAAAATGATAGTCTCTTGTTGTTAAATTTAAGGAAGGTTTGTAGCTATGTGATCTTATACACCAGGTCTATTATAGAGTTACAAATCAGATTTGTATGATGAAATTGATGAGGTCTTTTGGTTGAGGTACATGTTGGGTACATGTTTGAGACAAGTAGTTGATGAGTTGACACATACATGAGGTGTATAGTTAATGATGTTGGTACTTATTGATGAGTCATAGTTGATGAGTAGTTGATACATGATTGGTAAATACTTGGTGCATGGTTGGAGGCACTTGTTAGTAGTATTGTTGACACATGGTTTATGGATGATGTAACATACTTGTATTTGTATATTATTAGAAGCACATATTGATCTTGGTGATGATTATGAGTTGTTGTGTTATGCTTGGTTGATGCACATCTTTGAGAATTGTCTTGGTGATTCATCTTGATGAGTAGATTTGATTTGGTTGATAAGATTGATGAGACATATTGTTGTGATAGGTTGTTTGGACATGTTGTTGTGACAGGTTATTCGTACAGGTTTTGTGCATGGTTGATGCACTTGTTGATGGTATAGGTTGGTGCATGGTTGATGCACTTGTTTATGGTATAGGTTGATTACAGGTTGTTTGGTACAGGTTGGTGCATGGATGATGCACTTGTTTATGGTACAGGTTGATTACAGGTTGAGGTACAGGTTGATGCATGGTTCAGGTTATTGGTACAGGTTTACAACAATATATCTCATAGTGATAGTGTGACAGTGGTTCCATCATTCTGCTTATACGTTAGGGAAGTTGTAAGGGGCAAGGACAGGTGGTTTTAGCCACCTTCCAATTGTAGCTGAAGAACATAGGGGGTTGTAGCCTCCTTCTGGTTGTAGTCAGAGAATTGTGGGTTGGAGCTTCCATCAGGTTGTAGCCTAAGAAACTAGGGGGTTGGAGTCTCCTTCCAGTTGCAGCTGAAAAACAAAGGAATTTGGTGCTTCCAATGAATGCAATTATTAAAGACATATAAGAAAAAAAATTATGTGGTTTTCTCCCGCTTTGGGTTTCCACGTAAAACACTAGTGTACTATGTATGTGTGTGATTGCTCATTTGTTCATTGTTTATTTACTCAGAAACTATTGGATGATAATGCTAAATTGATTTAACACTTGCATTTTATGGTGAAAATGAATTAAATTTCTCTATTATTGATTCACCCCCCCTCTCAGTAATCCAACAGTCAACTCCAACAAACTCACCTCAACCCAATGCATCTCCTAGTAAGCTTAGTCTAAATTTTTGAGCACTTTCATTTTCTGGTCATTTTCTTAGCTTCAGGTCAAGATCTCTGCAAGCATCAAGCTAGTTGAAAAGATAGAAGGTGTGGAAATTTTTTGTTCTTGGAAGTACAAAATTGGACTCTTTCTTGAAAAGAATTACCTTGCAAAATTCATAAAAGAAAATGTACTGGAACCCGAAGAAGATGCAGCCAAAGAGAAGTACAAGAAGGATATGATTAAGGCCAAAAACATAATTGCATATTTCATTAAAGACCACTTGATCCCTCAAGTGTCTTCTACTAATACTCCAAAAGAGATGTTCGATTCCCTAACTAGAATGTATGAAGGAAAGAACACCAACTAGAAGATGAACTTGAGAACCCAATTAAAGAACACAAAGATGCAAAAAGGAGAAACAATTCAAGACTATTTCTCTAGGGTTTATCAATTCAAGAAAAAATTAGAGAAAATTGGAGACAATCTAGATTATAATGAACTCATAGTGACAACTCTTAATGGTCTCACAATACCTTAGGATGCCTTCATCCAAACTATTTGTACAAGAAAAGAGAAACTCCAATTTGACAGTTTATGGGAAGAACGCGTTCAAGAAGAAGAAATAGTGGCTAACCATGAATCCATCCTATTAAGATATGAAGGTCAATCCCTAGCTGCTAAGGGTGGAAGGAAAACGTCTCATTTTCAAAAGGAGACCCACCTTCATAAATAATCTCACTCTCCAAAGAGATTATAGAAAAATACAAGAGGAAAATATTTATCCTCCTATCAATGTTATCATTGTGATAAGATGGGACACATTGCTAAGAACTTTTCTACTAGAAGGGAAGAATACAAGAGGATAAATAACAAAAGACATCATGCCCATGCAGTTGAAGATGATGAGCCACCCAAGAATTTAACTAGAGAAGAGATTGAAGATTATGTTTTGTTTTTTGCCCTCTCAGGATTTGTGACATCTGGAGAGGATACTTGGCTCATAGACAATGTCTCATATAAACACATGACAAGTTAGAAAGGTATTCTCTCTAGCCTTATAGAAAATGACTTCACCCAGAAAGTTTCACTTGGAGATGATTATCAGTACCCTGTCAAAGGAATAGGAGAATCCACCTACAAAATTGATTCAGGAACTCCGATGATAATGAAGGATGTATTCTATGTACTAGTTTTGACAAATAAATTACTCTCTATTTCAGCCCTAGATAAGAAAGATTTTAGGGTTGCATTCATGGATTGTGAATTTCTTATGTGTCTTAAAGGAAAAACTATAGAATATGCATTTGTTATTGGAACAAAAGAAGGTGTTTTATACAAGTTAAAGGGTTAATCAGATGTAGCCTTGACTCAGTCTACTGAAAGTCCATGCGAACTTTGGCATAAAAGACTAGATCACATCAACTACAAAGCCTTACCATATGTGAGAAAGGTAGTTACATGTTTACCATAATTAAAGGTTGATCATGAAGGTGTATGCAAGGGATGTGCACAAGGAAAGAACATAAAAAATCCTTTTCCAAAGAGTGACAATAAAGAAAAAGGAATCTTTGAACTTTTTCACTCAGATGTATGTAGTCCAATGCTATCAACCTCTCTAATCGAGTATGTATACTATGTATCATTTATTGATGATTACTCTCATAAGACTTTGGTTTATTTCTTAAATTCAAAAGATGAAGTACTTGGAAAGTTCAAGGAATTCAAATCCTTGGTAGAAAACCTCTCCGAAAGGAAAATCAAGATACTCAGGTCAGACAATGGAGGACAGTACACCTCAAATGAATTTGGAAGTTTTTGCAAAGATGTCGGGATTAAGAGGAGCTCACCACTCCCTATAATCCTCAACAAAATTGTGTAGCAGAAAGAAATAATAGAACAATTATGGAAGCAACAAAGACTATGATTCACGATCAAGATCTTCCAATGCATTTATGGGATGAACCAGCAAGAACAACATTATATGTCCAAAACATATTATCCCATAGTGCACTTGGATTCAAAACTATTGAAAAAATGGTCACCAGAAAGAAGCCATAAGTAATCCATCTCAAAATATCTGGTTTTCCAGTATTTGTACACATTCCAAAAGAAAAGAAAACTAAGTTGGATATTGTGAGGTATCTAAGGACTTTAGAATTTACATACTAGGTTACCATTATATTGAGATTGTTGGATTACTGAGAGGGGGGGTGAATCAGTAATAGAAAAATTTAATCATTTTTCACCATAAAATGAAAGTGTTATATCAATGTAGCATTATCATCCAATGCTTGTCTAGTAAATAAACAATGAACAAATGAACAATCGCACACATACATAGTACACCAGTGTTTTACGTGGAAACCCATAGTGGGAAAAAACCACATAATGTATTTTCTTATATGTCTTTAAGAATTACATTCATTGGAAGCACCAAATTCCTTTGTTTTCCAGCTACAACTAGAAGGAAGCTCCAACCCCCCAGTTTCTCAGTCTATAACTCGAGGGAAGCTCCAACTCCCCAATTCTCTGGCTACAACCAGAAGGAGGCTACAACCCCCTATGTTCTCCGGCTACAACCAGAAGGTGGATACAACCACTTGTCCTTGCCCTGTCCAACTGCCTTGAAATATAAGTAGAATGATGGAACCACTGTCACACTATCACTGTGAGATATACTGTTGTAAACTTGTACCAATCAACCTGCACCATAAAACCTGTACCAATAACCTGCACATGCATCAACCTGTACCTCAACCTATAATCAACCTGTACCATAAACAAGTGCATCAACCATGCACCAAACTGTACCCAAAAACCTGTAATCAACCTGTACCATAAAAAGTGCATCAACTATGCACTAACCTGTACCTCAACTTATAATCATCTTGTACCATAAACAAGTGCATCAACCATGCACCAACTTGTACCTCAACCTATACCATCAACAAGTGCATCAACCATGCACCAAACATGCACCAACCTGTACCATCAAAGAGTGGGTCAACCATGCACAAAATATGTTTCAATCATGCAACAACTACACATCAACTATTTTTCATCAAGATGTACCAACATCATCAACTATACACCTCATGTATGTGCCAACTCATCAACTACTTGTCTCAACCATGTACCCAACATGTATCTCAACCAAAATCCCTAATCAATTTCATCATCCAAATCTACTTTGTAACTCTGTAATATACCTAGTGTATATGATAACATACCTGCAAACCTTCCTTAACTTTAACAACAAGAGACTAGCATTTTCATAAAACTTTACTTTAGTCTCACATGACTAGTTTTGGATTAGTCAACAACCCTAACATGAAATAATAATAACTATGTACCTGTAATGAATAAAGATATGAAAATAGTACACAATGTTCTTCAGTGTTTTTTGTGAAATTCCTCCATGTGTCACTACTTGGAACCTCTTAGAAAATGAATTATAGCAAAAATCACATACATTGTTGAATTTTGTCTTATTCTAGAGAGAGAACTTGTAGAGCGTGCCCCACATAGAATATTTGTTGTATGGATCTGAAAATTGTACAAAAAATACTAAAGAGTATACTCTAACCAACACATTTGGTCTTACTGAATTTGGATCTATTATGATGAAGTTATTAAATTTTTACCCGAGCAACTTTTTTATACTAGTTTCAAGACTAACCACAAACCCTATTTTCCACGGAGTGTAACTCCAAATATACAATGACCCACAAGATGAAATTTGTACCACACCTACATGGATATGTTTCTTCAATGGCCTCCCAATTTCACAGTCTGACTCATTCTATAAAAAAAATTATTACGAAAATGGTGAAATGACCTGTAAATAACATACCTAAGAAAGCATCATCAAAATAATTTATCCTCCCTTGAATTTCATCCTTCTTTGCTTCACCTCCCCTATGAAATTCGGCTTAGATATTCTATGGTTACCTTAGTCACTTGTATATATTCAATATTCTCAAGTTTTATTCAAATGAGAGATCATTGCCTCTGATTTATACTTTCATTTAGCTTCATCAAGGGGTTACCTTTTAACCATCTTAACCCACTTTATTTATTTTAGGGTTAACCCACTTCTAATTTCTCCATTAACTTTATTATTTAAATAATTTATTTTCTATTCACTTTGACTTTTAGTACACTCATCACTTCACTTTATTATTTATCTTCTAAAATCTCTTAAAACACTTTGACTACTTTTACCTTTTGGGGCTTCTAGATGACTCAAGAGGGTTCTCCAACTTCACATGACCATAACTCTCTAGCCGTGAGGAGTTATGTGACTTGCCACATAGCAATGGAAATGGAATGACATGTACTATCCATATAGAATAGTATTACCTGCAAATATATCAAAACTCATACCATTATCCATCAAACAAACTTGGGTCCATTACCCAAACCTTTGTGCTACCGGAATTCGCTAACAAACTTTCTTCACGGGTTGACATCAATGAAAATCAACCCAGTTAATAAAAAATCACCCCCTTCGGCATTGATGACAACACTTTGATGTAATACTGAAGTCATGTCATGCAATATTGAGTCATATCACTCTTGCTCCCCTTGTGACCATCGCTCCCCCAGGAACCATGCCTTTGTTCTCTTTCTCCAAGAATTTTCATTTTCATCTAATAAATATCCCCCCTTTGTCATCAATGGAAAATGTAGCTTTCCATCCGAGGCTGCTTGCCCTAACCGAACTATCCTTTGGGATACTCCCCTGACTGAACTCTTCCTTAAACTGATCCCCCAACCTAAACTATCCTCTTTATGGTTCTTCCTCGTGTAAATATAAGACATATAAGATAAGTATTCAAGAGAATTCAGTTTGGAGTAGAAATTACTCCGAGTCTCTGGTGAGAATACTCAAAGGCTTCCCTTGAAAGCGTTTTTGTAAATATGTCTACCACTTGTTCTTTTGTGCCCACATATTCAACTCTGATGTTCTTCTCTGCAAATTGTTCCCATAGAAAGTGATACTTGATTGGAATGTTCTTCATTTTGGAGTGCATCACTGGGTTCTTTGAGATACTGATGGTGCTTGTATTATCAAAATAGATTGGAATAGGCTCATCATACTCAACCTGTATATTTGTCAGATTTTGTTTCATCCATAGAACCTATGTAAAACATGTTGCTGCTGCAATATACTTTTCCTCGATTGTAGATAAGGATATTGATGATTGTTTCTTACTTAGCCATGATACTAAACACTCACCCAAGTATAAAACTTCTCCACTAGTGCTTCATCGCTCATCAATGCAACTTGCCCAATCTGCATCTGTGTAGGAAATAAGTGATAGATCATTTCCTTTTGTATACCATAATCCAAACTCTTATTCTCCTTTCAGATATTCGAAAATCCTCTTCACTACTACGACCTGTGTTTCATTTGGTGTTGCTTGAAATTGTGAAACTTGTCCAACTGCCTGCATTACATCTGGTTTGGATATTGTAACATATAGTAAGATGCCAATCATTGACCTACATTTCCTCTGGTCTGTAGACTTTGAAACATCATCTTTTCTCAAATTGCAACTGGTTTTCATAGGAGTGATAACTGGTTTGCAATCTTCCATTACAAACATCTTTAACATTTCTCTGATATACTTAGTTGGACAAATAAACATTCCTTGGTTGCTTTGATGTATCAGAAGACCCATAAAAAAGGATAGTTCTTCGAGTACTGACATTTCAAATTCGTTCTGCATATCCTTGGAAAATTTCTGGCTTAACCTGTCATCATTGCTTCGAAAAATAATATTATCAACATAAAATTCAATTAATAAAATACTATTTTAAGTTACCTTGATGTAGAGGTTGTTGTATGCACTTCCTTTTTTGAACCCTGCCTGCTATATATATTTATCCAGTCTAGAGTACGATGCTCTAGGAGCCTGTTCTATACCATACAAGGACTTCTTCAATTTACACACATAATATGTGTTCTCTAACAATTGAAATCCTTCTGGTTGTTCAATGTAGAATTCTTCTTCAAGTTCCCCATTCAAAAAATTTGATTTTACGTCCATCTAATATACTTTAATATTCTTAGAGAAAGCATAAGCTAAAAGTAATCAGATTGCTTCCATTATGGAAACTGGGGCAAATGTCTCTTCAAAGTCGATTCCTTCAACCTGTGTGTATCCTTTACATACCAATCTAGATTTGTTCCTTGTAACCTATCCATATTCATTCAATTTATTTATGAATACCCACTTTGTGCCAATCACATTATTATTCTTTGGTGTTAGAACCAATTCCCAAGTGTCATTCTTCTCTATTTGATCCAATTCTTCATCCATGGCCTTATTCCAAAATTCATCCTTGTTGGCCTCTTCAAAATTATTTGGTTCAATCGTAGATGAGAGTGCTAGGTGCATTTGTTCTGGTGAATAGATTCTTCTTCTAGTCTCAACTCCTGCATCTTTGTTTCCGATAATCTGATTTGAAGGATGATTCTTTTGTACTCGTTTGCTAGGTGTATTTGGAGAAACTTGTTGAACTTTCTCTTTTACTTCTGTCTGATCCTCTTCATCTTCCCCTTATACTTCTTCTTCATCTTCTTCTTCTTCTTTGTAAAGTTGTTCCATTGATTCATTTTATTCTTCCTTTAATTCTCGTTCGCCTGTTTCATCAATTGTTACATTGATGCTTTCCAAAAAACAATTCAACCTCAGATTGTAACACTTGTATGGTTTCCTTATACTTGAGTAACCAACAAGTACTCATTTGTCCACACGAGAGCCAAACTTTCCCATTCTACCATATTCTCTTTTGATGTATCATTTGCTTCTAAATACTCTGAAGTGATTCACATTTAGTGGTCTTCCTTTCCATAGCCCATAGGGATTTTTGTCAATGTTGTTTATGAGAATTACTCCATTTTGAATGTGAACCGTTGTATGCACTGCATGTGTCCAAAATATATCTGTCAATGTACTCTCCATGTAATAAGGGAGAGTACATGGAGAGTACATTGTGGTTTCAAAGAATACAAAGTGGCTTCAAAATCTTCTAAGGAAGCTATTGGGCTACAACAATTGTGAAAATATATTGAATTTGAATCATAATGCAATTGTTATGAGAATCTAAACAAAAAAAATATTAAAATTAATTTATATTCCCTTAAAGAAGTGGTGGAGTATAATGAAGTAACTATACTGAAAGTTTAGACTCAGACTGGGAGTAATATACTTGAGAAATAATTAATTGACATAAAAGAAAAGTGGGGAGTTAACAGTGGTCTATTCATGTTAAAAATCAATTAACAATATGTAAAGTTGGCTATATTGGTTACATACGATACAACATTATCCCAATATAGGATATACATATAAATTTTCTATTAACACCATTTCTCATTGATCCTGTCAACTGGTGGAGTCTGGTTGAGTCAGAGGAGGCCGAAGGAAAACTGAAGAATGAAAATCAGGCTGAGTCAGAGGGAAAATTGTAGAATGAAAATGGAAAGTGGTAGAGGGAAAACTGGAAAATGAAAGGAAAAATGTAGAATGAAAATGTAAAGTGGCAAATGTAAAACTAGAAAACGAAATGAAAACTGTAGAACGAAAATGGAAATTGAAAGAGGGAAAACTGGAAAATGAAAAGCAGTAGAAGGCGTTGTTGTTGATGATTGGTGGAAGGAACTGAGAGATCATTTGGAAAGAGAGATATTGGGTTGATTTCCAGTGGAATATGTGTACAGATATCACGGTGTTTGCAATGAATGGAACGTTCTTCTCTCGTCCAATTATTTCATAACCGAAGCATGGCCTGATGCGACTATCAACAAGTAGCCATGGCTACTTTTGTGCGATCCATTTCCCAATAATCTTTGTATGGCCTTCTACTTCTACACACAAACCTGGAAGCACTGCTTCTCCCTTTATTTTCCTGATGGAGAACGATCAGTGACATGTAGAGAATTCGCGAGAGGCCTTTTGTTGTTTGAATCCAATGACTGTTGGTCCTCTGTGCTAAGATCTAATGGCCCAGATCTGATCTCCTCTAGTGCATGTTCCTCCTATCTAGATTCTGATCAGACGACCCATATTTTTCGGTGTCGATCCAATGGTCATCATTGTTCCTCCTCCTAACATTCTTTTGACTTCTTCCTGACTTATAATATCTCCAATGTTTCGAAGGCTACGACCTTCAGTTCTTTTGAAAACCCTATAACTTTGAATCACGTCTATTTTCTGGAAACACTATCTCTCCTGAGATTTGGTAATGGAGTTTGACCTTAGCTCTGGCAAATACTTGCACTCTGCATGCAAACTTGCATTGTCTCTCCTGAGCTTACAAACTTGGAACATTTCACCTCTATGCACACTCTTTGTGCTACCTCTTCTAATCTTTCAGCTGGCTTAGTTTCTAAGGGACTTGACCCTTCTACATATTCCCAAAATACTTTTGGTGCTTCTCTCGGCACACTCCGCGCTCAACCTCCTTAGCTTTGGAACTTGAAACAAGTTCACTCTGCGCATTCTCCTTGTGCTTAGACTAGCCTTTAGATGATTTTCTCTCAACACTTCATCCGAATGTTGGCCTGGTGCACCCCTTGCACATGTCTTCCTCTAGAGTGTTCAACAACTCAGTTTCCCTGAGCTTCTTCTGCTCAGACCCCTGTTGGTCACTATAATTGCCTAATTAATTTTAAACAACCGAGTGAAACATAAATTATCAACCCAGGGAAGTCTTTTATTTCAAAGATAGCCACGCACTGTATATGCTCAATTCCAAAAGCATCTTAGTGTTGTAGTAAAGAAATCTATTCTAATTATACTTGCTTGAATGAACTGAAGCTCTGAATTAAATCACAAGAAAGTAACCTCCCTATTGCAATTCCTTAAAGATCAATCTAAGAATCCTGGATTACATTAAAATAACACTTGCAATGGGGAAGAACATCTATTCTGCAATCAGAGAACAGGACCCTTACTCTCAAACAGAGACTTCAGCATTAACACTCTTTTTATGAAAACAATAATGCAGAAAACAATTAACTCTATCTAACAGAGAACAAAGCACTTAGTTCCTTTCTGTCTAAGCAGGAGCCTTGAGCCTTACTTCTGTTTTAGCACGCTTGTGAAGTTGAGGTCTACAGAGAACATGGCAGTCTGATTCCTTTCTTTCTGAGCAGGGATCTCTAACCCAGTTTCTGGCTAACACCAAGTAAAATCTACGGGGAATAGGATGTTTTGGTTCTTTCCTTTCTGAGTAGGAACCCTTTAATCCAATCCCTGGCTAACACACTTGCAGAGGTAAAGGAAACCTACAGAAGATAAGGTGTTGTAGTACCTTTCTGTCTGAGCAGGAACACTTTAACCAAATCCCTGACTAGCACACTACATAGGTAAAGGAAACCTACAGAAGATAAGGTGTTATAGTTCCTTGCTGTCTGAGCAGGAACACCTTAACCAAATCCCTGGCTAGCACTCTTGCAGAGGTAAAGGAAACCTACAGAAGATAAGGTTTTGTAGTTCCTTTCTGTCTGAGCAGGAACACCTTAACCAAATCCCTGGCTAACACACTTGCAGAGGTAAGGGAAACCTACAGAGGTTATGATATTCCGACCCCTTTCTGTCTGAGCAAGGACCCTTAACCAATTCTCTGCTAGCCTCGTAAAATCATCACACAGGATTGCTGATAAAAAGAATTGCAAATTCCATTCAATAACTAAGACAAAGTCAATAGTGTTTCAGCAAAGCGGAATCCATTAAAAACAGTGTTTCAGCAAACGACAGTTAAAAAAAATGTAAACAGAAATTATACTAACACACTTCTATCTAATGGGTGAATCTTGTGAAGAAGGTGGGCCCTCCCTTCTCACAAGATTCCCCTGAGCGAAAAAGCTAGAGAAGGATACTCAAAGCAGTCTTATATTCATCTGTCGAAATATCACTTTACAATTTGAAAGGATAGAATACGTCCCACTTCTCTGGAGTTGCTTCAATGCATCAAAACTTGGATATCCCGAATGGTGATTTCCCCTGAATTTAAAGAGGAAATTCCTTCGATACAATCATTACAAAGCATATCTAAATCCTATCCTAAATCTGATCTTCTTTCTAAATCAGCATAGGATGTCCTATTCTTACGCAACTGAATACTAATACAGGAGTTGAACGAGGTATTGTTGTTACGGCTGGTGTAACAGCTCCTTCTCATCGCTGCTGATGCTGTTTCAGCATTGCAATTCATGGGCTATTTCAGCCACGTGAATTGGGCTCTGACTGTTGACCGCTGACTGTGTCGGCTTTCTTGTGTTTCAGCATCGTCGGTTCTGGCAGTTTCTCTGTGTTTCAGCATCTGCAACTCTGGACTGTGTACTAGCTCCATGTTTCAGCATCTTGCGACCTCAAACTATGTAGCAGCTCCGTGTTTCAGCATCTGCGGACTCAGACTGTGTAGTAGCTCTGTGTTTCAGCATCAGTTCTGTGTTTCAGCAACGACGGTCTTGAACAGTTTTGTGTTTCAGCAATAGGCCTTGAATGCAAATCTGCAGCTTTGGACACTTATGCATTTCTAATCAATGGTTAAGTATAAGAATGATGTAAAATATTATGCAAAACAGATTAAACATATAGTAATGAGAAGGGACGTTGTATACCTTTGAGATGATCAGATAAAGTGATAATATGAGTCTAAATGTAGGTGATCAAGAGTATAATGGTGGCAAAAAGTATAGGAAAAAAGGTACATTGTGTGGTCCTAACATCCCCCCCAACTCAAGTTGTTGCATGTCCCCAGGCAACTTACTCTGAATCCGAGTCTGGATACCTACTCTGATCATGTAAGCTACTCAAGCTGTAACTTTGGGAGGTACTGTCTGTCAGCGTTCTGAACCCTCGCACTTCCTCCAATCTTTGTCATGCTATTGTTTCTGCCTTTTTAGGCAGCTTGTAATTGATTTGATATCTTTATATTGGCAACCAGAAAATGGGAAAGTAGAACCGGTACCCAATCCAATGCTCAACACACTGCCTCATACACTGGATATAACTGGGTACCCTGGAAATTTTTGCTTCTAAGTTGGCAAGACCAAAAGGATTACGCTGTTGCCTCTTTTCTGTGGATTGTTGCCAGAATAGGTTATTGGCCTGTAGGGCAGGAATATCTATGGCAATAATGATGCGTTCACAATCTTGAATCACTTCTGATTGCAGTTGCTGAACATGTTCAGTCACCCCTGGTTGCTTTAAGAACGCATAATACTGTGCGATGAATGTAGCTTCCCTTTGTGGTTCTGGTCTAATCCAGAGGAGGCGATTATCTTCATTGTTCTGGGCAGCCAAAAAGTCACCTTGCCAAAGGATTTGATTGAGGAGAAAGGAAGTAAATGCTCGAAGTTGAACATCCCCAACAAGAGGATTTATGTTCAGTAACCTATTTTATGGAATAGACTCATTATGGAAGCATGCCTCACAGAGGAGGTGCTGATCTCTGGTGGAGGCAGCTACAAAAGTTTTAATAAAATCTGCTGATAAAATGACTTCATGGGGATTTCCTTCTATAATAGACTTAATATGAAACCACATGAGTCTTTCCATGATAAATAAAGAATAGTTACAAGATGGTTTCCTTGTGTCCATTAGTTTCTGTAGCATATCAAATGCCAAGATCAATCTACCTTTTAAATCTTTGTTCTTCTTTTTGAGTTCACGAACCTCCTGGCGTGTCAGGTCCAATGCTTCCCAATTTGAGAAGGTGTAATTCCTCCAGGTTTGCCTGTGTATTTGCAGATGTTGGGCTTGTGTCTCAGCATACTCCTTCTTCCACTTTTGTATCTCTGCATGCTCATCCCATGGCCGAGTTTGTGTTTCAGCATCTGAAGTAGTGGGATTAGGCAGGGTTTGAGTGGACTGTTCCCTGGAAGTGGAGAGATTGATTTGACTGGAAGGTGTAACTTCCTCCATGGGCACTGTTTTCACAGCCTTGTTGACAACAGGAGGGACTTCTTTCTTGGTCCTGGAAGAACCTGCTGGTTCTTGTGTTGCAACAGGTTCAGTCTTAATTTTGGCTTCAAAAGGGGAAGGAGGAGGGACTGTTCTTAGTAGTGGCACTTGAATGATCTTATATCCTGCCCGATAATAAATATCTCCGCATTGGTAGCACATGTATTCCTTGCATATGCTTTCTGTAGTTTGTTCTGCCAGGGTTGTTGTTCATTCCAAGGCGTACCGACTTAATTCTTTTTCATATGCCTCCCTTGCCCTGTCTAATTCTTGCTGATATGCTTCCAGTTGAGACTTTAAAAACTCATTTTCTTCCAAGACATCGGCCATTGTTTGTTTGGATTTGGAGGTGACTGGTTCTTGTGTGGCAGTCGCATCCTCATGAGCGGATGTCTTTGGAGCAGCTACAGGAATGGCAACTGATTCTTGTGTTTCAGCCTCCTGGTGGAGGGAGAGTAGTGTTTCAGCACCCTCAACCTCTGATTCCTGAATCTCAATGTCAATGTCAGTGGCTGGTTCTTGTGTTTCAGCCACTGGGTGTTGTGTTGCAGCATTTGGGGTTTCAATTTCCTCACTTTCAAAATCAGTGGCTGGTTCTTGTGTTTCAGCCACTGGATGTTGTGTTGCAACATCCGGGGTCTCAATTTCCTTACTTTCAAAATCAGTGGCTGGTTCTTGTGTTTCAGCCACTGGATGTTGTGTTGCAGCATCTGGGGTCTCAATTTCCTGTAATTCAACTTCAATACCAGTGGCTGGTTCTTGTGTTTCAGCCACTGGATGGGTAGCTGGTTGTGTTTTAGCTACTTCAAAAACAAATGATGTCTGGGTCTCTAATTCCTGCAGCTCAATATCGATGGCTAGTTCTTGTGTTGCAGCGACCGAGGTCGGAATAGGAAAAGGTCCCGGGGTTTGGGAAGATGTACGGCGTCTCAGTCGAATAGGTGGGGGATCTAGGGTAGTGGTCATCCAGGGTGGCCTCATTGAGGCTCTTGTCCGCTTTTTGCGCAAGGAGGGTGGAAAGGGCGCGATCTGTTTTCATTTTCGTGGGGGTCTTTCCTGGATGATAGGGCAGGGGACATTTTCTGGTTCAGAGTCATCAATTAGAATGTGAAGGGCGGAAGTAGAAGACTCTGGTGCGGTATGTGACGATTCAGGTATGGTAGGGGGACTGGTTGGTCGTGTGGGCGGGCTATGGGGTATTTCGGGGGAAACTGGGGGATTTTGCTGTTGCTGCTCCTCAAGAATTTCAGGGACTTTGGAAGTTGGTGCAGGATTTATGGGTGGATTTAATGGACGGTTCTGCTGTTCAAAACTCCTATTGATGAGTAATTGAACCAGACAGTGGTGGGTAAGTGACTGGGTTGGATCCTTTGCCCTTCGACAGTAATGTGCCATGTTCTTTAAACAGCCCAGCAAAAAGTATGGAATATTGACCCGTCTTTTATGTCTTAAATGAGAAAGCAAAAGGAAATCGTGTTGATAGACTACCTGATAGCGACCTTCGCAGGTTAGGTAGTGCTTGATGAATCGGGCGACCTCCGGCCACGGGGGTGGTAGTGAACTGAGTTGAACCCCTCTGCCTTTTAGTACAATTCTTTCCCCAGTCAGGAAGAAACTCTGTTGGACATCCCCGATGATATGCTTCCGGCTGAACTGTCGAGTGCCATCCATAGGGAGGCCCGAGACTGCGGATATGTCTTGCTCTGTCACAGAGATTCAGATGCCTGCGACAACAGAATGGTTCTCCTGAAGATTTCGGGCGAACTGTAGTACTTGTGGTTCATTGTATCCTTGAAGCCTACTGAAGTAATTGAGCCAACCTACTTGCTCGAAGATTTGATATGCTGTTGGATAGTGTTCGAGCAGTGTTGTGGTGGCGGGTTCTTTGCGGACGACAGCTCCTCCCATGGCTACTAGTTTGGTAGGATACAACGTCGAGAGTTGTGTATCAGCTCGGACGCAGGGTAAGTTTTTCCGAGGGGTTATATGCAGGAGTAGTGATTAAATGCGCAAAAGGTGATGAAATGGGAATGGTGGCGATGAAATCGCAGGAAATGATGGTATCATTGATTTGACGTGTACTTCTCTTCCGTTAAGTGTGATTAGTAATAATGGCACTTAAATGGTCTTGATGGCTTAAAATATTTTCTCATTACTATAGTCTAATTGAATTACATTATATTTACATACCTCGCCTTACCATTTGGTTCGTTCGGCCAACCAGTATCATGCTTGTTTGTAGTGATGCTGTTGTGGCGGTGGTTTTTGATTGTGTCGGGAGCCTGTTGTTCGAACTAACATTTGAGAGCGTAAAATCTTGCTGATAGACGAGGGTGAAAGGCGGGTGTTTCAGCAACAGAGAAGAACGAAACAATTGTTGTAGATGAAGAACTACTGATAACTGGTGTTTCAGTATCGAAAGAAAAACACAAAGTGTTGAACGGTGGTGTTTCAGCATCGTGAATGAATGATGAAGGGTTGCTGGAAAATGGTGTTTCAGCAACGAAAAGAGGCGAAACAATTGTTGGACATAACTGTTTCGTCGATGATGGAGGGTGAAGAAGAACGTCGAAACAAGTGTTGGACGGAGTTGTTTCGACAATGAAAATAGTGAGAAAATGGCGGGCTGGAATTTTTTTGGGGGTGGGAGGAAATAAAAAATGCTGAACAATGGTGTTTCAGCATCGGGAAAAATGATGAAAGGTTGCTGGTAACGGTGTTTCAACAACGGACAGGGGAAAAATGAAAAGTTGCTGGTAGTGGTGTTTCAGCAACAGAAGGGAGAAAGGCGAAAGAAGTGCTGGACGAAGTTGTTTCGGTAATGAAAAATGATGAGGAAACGACGGACTGGAGTGTTTTTGAAAATGGGAAGAAATGAAAAGTGTTGAACAGTGGTGTTTCAGCATCGGAAAGAAAGTCACCAGTGTTGACCAGCGGTGTTTCAGCATCGTAAAAATCAACAGTGCTGCACAACGGTGTTTCAGCATCGTGAAAATCAGTCAGTGCTGCACAACGGTGTTTCAACATTGTGAAAGCTTGTCTCTTTGAAAAAAATCAGCCTCTCCTGTGCTTTGATCGGGATCCTGCAAAAATCGACTGTAGGACGATATTTTCTTGACAGGGATTATTAGTAAATGAAATCTAATCTAATCTAATCTAATACTAAAGGAAATCTTTAAAAGAATTAATTGTTACTAGGGGTAGAAACCCCCTCAACAAAAAGAAAATGAGCGTCTGCCATGCATGTAGCCTTAAAATTTTCTTTAGAAATTGGTTTCTGGTACAGATGGAGCCGATGACCATTTACAAGTAACGGAGTTCTGGAGTCATCGATTGTAAGGAGCCTTACTGTTCCATTAGGAAAAACTATGTCTACTTCGTAAGGTCCTAACCATCTTGTACACAGTTTCCCTTGAAATTCTTTGAACCAGGAATCGTACAATAGAGCCCAATTACCTTTCTGGAACTGCTTGTTCTTGATATTTTTGTCATGCCATTGTGATCTTTGCTGTTGAATTACAGTTGTTTGCTGAATGGCATCTAGTCTTTTCTCCTCTAGTTCATTAAGCTGCTGCAACCTGGTTG
>ML797417.1:217042-232901 GCA_009831015.1 Picea engelmannii
TAAGTTTGTTGCATAGATGGATAATTCGTTTGATTATATTGCATTTGATTGTAAGGGGGATAACTCATTTGATTAAAAGCAGAGTAATTATTCCAACGATTAGTAAATGGCATGTTAGGGTTCATACCTTGACCTCGCGGTTGACATTGTCTCCTTTGAGTCATTAGGTAGACAACTTTAGCTTCTTCATCCGTTGGTTGCAATGCTGCTTTAATCCCTGGTAAAGATGGACAATTTTGGGTATCATGATCTTTGTCACAAATAGTGCAGATAGGTTTCCTATCTAGTGGACATTCTCTTTTTGGGTGTTTGTCTCTGCATTGAGGACAAAATATAGGCAAGGCTGCTTCTACTTCTGCTTGCTTTTTCTTGATCTGCAGGGTATCCATCTGTGAGGCAAAAGAGCTCAGCATTTCGGTTTTAAAATCTTCAAGTAGATTGCCTATCTCGGCTCTTATTGCTCCCCCACTAGCTGATTTCTGGACTCTTGAAAATGTAGTGTCCCTACTGTTCAATCTATTTCTTGAAGCTCCCCTTGAACATCTTTTGCATAAATTGACAATTTCATCATATGATTCCTTGGATATGTCCCCTTTTCCAAGCATGTTTAGCATATCCAGAGATTCATCCCTTACCCCTTTTAATAAAATAGTTTTGAGGATATCCTTACTTACATTGGGATGACTGGATCTTTGTAGATTGTATTAAAGCCTCTCTACAAAGTCTTCTAGATTCTCGTCTTCTTTCTGCATCATTTTAAATAGCTCCTCGCTCTTTTCTCTCGTTCTGCAGTAGTCCTGGTACTTGTTCATAAATTTCTACTTCATTTGGTCCCAAGTTATGATTACATGGCCTCCAAGGCTCATAAACCATCTTAGTGCATTCCCTTTTAGTGTTGCTGGAAATAACTTCAGTTTCTGAGCATTAGAAACATAATCATAACTTCTACATAGTATATCAAATTCAAACAGAAATTCATCAGGATCCTCTAAAGATAACCCATGAAAATTTGGTAATGCTGAGAGTGGGATGTTTTTCATAGGGGCTTCTCCTACAGGGAGATTACCAATAGGAAATCCTAATGTAGAAAAATAATTTTCATCTTTTACCTCTCCTTCAGGATCTACCCATTCTTCATGACACAAATACTCATACATGTTTTCCTTTGTCTGTTCTTCTGCTGCACTTGCTCTGTCCTCGATGTCTCCTACTAGCTTCTGGACTATCTCTGGGCTCCAAACTTATTTTCCTATTCCGAAAAATGCTCGAAATGAGGGCTGGGAATTCTGTTTTTGAAGATTTGGTCGTTGGGTAGAAGATTCAGACTTGGATGTAATATCGTCAATGAAAGTCTTTCTTCCTCCTTTTCCTTTTCCCTTTCCACCTGTGGGGTTAGTATCTTTGGGGTCTTTGGGGTCTTTCATGCATTCTTTTTATCTAAAGAAAAAAAAAGAAATCACAAGTGCTTTTGAAATCTATAGCTATTTTCCCCGGCAACGGTGCCAAAATGTTGGTCACTATAATTGCCTAATTAATTTTAAACAACCGAGTGAAACATAAATTATCAACCCAGGGAAGTCTTTTATTTCAAAGATAGCCACGCATTGTATATGCTCAATTCCAAAAGCAGCTTAGTGTTGTAGTAAAGAAATCTATTCTAATTATACTTGCTTGAATGAACTGAAGCTCTGAATTAAATCACAGGAAAGTAACCTCCCTATTGCAATTCCTTAAAGATCAATCTAAGAATCCTGGATTACATTAAAATAACACTTGCAATGGGGACGAACATCTATTCTGCAATCAGAGAATAGGACCCTTACTCTCAAACAGAGACTTCAACATTAACACTCTTTTTATGAAAACAATAATGCAGAAAACAATTAACTCTATCTAACAGAGAACAAAGCACTTAGTTCCTTTCTGTCTAAGCAGGAGCCTTGAGCCTTACTTCTGTTTTAGCACACTTGTGAAGTTGAGGTCTACAGAGAACAAGGCAGTCTGATTCCTTTCTTTCTGAGCAGGGATCGCTAACCCAGTTTCTAGCTAACACCAAGGAAAATCTACGGGGAATAGGATGTTTTGGTTCTTTCCTTTCTGAGTAGGAACCCTTTAATCCAATCCCTGGCTAACACACTTGCAGAGGTAAAGGAAACCTACAGAAGATAAGATGTTGTAGTACCTTTCTATCTGAGCAAGAACACTTTAACCAAATCCCTGACTAGCACACTGCAGAGGTAAAGGAAACCTACAGAAGATAAGGTGTTATAGTTCCTTTCTGTCTGAGCAGGAACACCTTAACCAAATCCCTGGCTAGTACTCTTGCAGAGGTAAAGGAAACCTACAGAAGATAAGGTGTTGTAGTTCCTTTCTATCTGAGCAGGAACACCTTAACCAAATCCCTGGCTAACACACTTGCAGAGGTAAAGGAAACCTACAGAGGTTATGATATTCCGATCCCTTTCTGTCTGAGCAAGGACCCTTAACCAATTCTCTGCTAGCCTCATAAAATCATCACACAGGATTGCTGATAAAAAGAACTGAAAATTCCATTCAATAACTAAGACAGAGTCAGTAGTGTTTCAGCAAAGCAGAATCCATTAAAAACAATGTTTCAGCAAACAACAGTTAAACAAAACGTAAACAAAAATTATACTAACACACTTCTATCTAATGGGTGAATCTTGTGAAGAAGGTGGGCCCTCCCTTCTCACAAGATTCCCCTAAGCGAAAAAGCTAGAGAAGGATACTCAAAGCAGTCTTATATTCATCTGTCGAAATATCACATTACAATTTGAAAGGATAGAATATGTCCCGCTTCTCTGGAGTTGCTTCAATGCATCAAAACTTGGATATCCCGAATGGTGATTTCCACTGAATTTAAAGAGGAAATCCCTTCGATACAATCATTACAAAGCATATCTGAATCCTATCCTAAATCGGATCTTCTTTCTAAATCAGCATAGGATGTCCTATTCTTACGCAACCGAATGCTAATACAGGAGCTGAACGAGGTATTGCTGTTACGACTGGTGTAACAGCTCCTTCTCATCGTTGTTGATGTTGTTTCAGCATCGCAATTCATGGGCTATTTCAGCCACATGAATTGGGCTCTGACTGTTGACCGCTGACTGTGTCGGCTTTCTTGTGTTTCAGCATCGTCGATTCTGGCGGTTTCTCTGTGTTTCAGCATCTGCAACTCTGGACTGTGTACTAGCTCCGTGTTTTAGCATCTTGCGACCTTGAACTGTGTAGCAGCTCCGTGTTTCAGCATCTGCGGCCTCCGACTGTGTAGCAGCTCCGTGTTTCAACATCAGTTCTGTGTTTCAGCAACGACGGTCTTGGACAATTTTGTGTTTCAGCAATAGGCCTTGAATGCAAATCTGCAGCTTTGGACACTTATTCATTTCTAATCAATGGTTAAGTACGAGAATGATGTAAAATATTATGCAAAACAGATTAAACATATAGTAATGAGAAGGGACATTGTATACCTTTGAGATGATCAGATAAAGTGATAATATGAGTCTAAATGTAGGTGATCAAGAGTATAATGGTGGCAAAAAGTATAGGCAAAAAGGTACATTGTGTGGTCCTAACAACCCCAAAGGTCTCTATCCCTTCTTTCCCTCGAAGATATATAAGTTCCCTCTTGGCAACCTATGTTCAAGCACTCCTTGTTGAGCCTACAAAGTATTTAGTAACCTTGTACGTGTATTCTCCTTGACACTTTCCTGTCTCTGAACTCAAAATAGAGTTCCTCTGGTGCACTCTTTGCACTCGCTCGATGCCCACCTGGAAGAGCTCTACAAAACCTTCAACAATTATTTTTTCTTTCTGTGCCTTCCTCTACACAGTCCTACCCCCAAGGTATTCAATAACCTTGGGACTTCTCCCTTGAGTCTATGATTCCTCTGGTGCGCCCTCCTGGCACATTCTCACCCGAGTTCAACACAGAACTCAGATGTGCACTCTTGCACTGGCTTATAGATTCTTCAACACTCTGTCATGCAACACCTTTCATTAATCCACAAAGAACCCAAACTGAAATCAAAGAAACTCACATATATGAAATTTTGTCTATCCCTACAAATGGAATCTAACATACATCTACACCCTATGTATAAAAAAGCATAAAAGACATTCATAAACACACACAATACAATATGAAGAAAAACTGCTATGTTTGTATTAATCTCAGAATGCCTGTACAATGGTTACAAAAGATCGGACTGCAATCAAGTCTCGTCTCTCCTCTCTTCTCTATTCTAATCTGTTCTAGCCTTATGAAACTAGATACAAAGATTTTTTTTTACAAAAGAGGGGCTCCTCGAGCCTTTCCCTCCATCTACCTACTCTTCTTAATTACATTGAATTACATTCAATGGTTGTCTAGTTCGAATCGAATCTAGATCTTATCTCCCTCTCAACCATTAAAGGAAACACTATCTACAACCTACACAAAGGCATGGCTATGGCTCTTCTAGCCTTACAAACATTAACTACAATTTAAAATTTGAAAATGAGAGGGTTGGAGCCTCTCTCCTCTTAAATGTGTGTTGTGATGTGTTGTCTAGCTGGCGCATTGCTGGGTTGGAGCAATGCTCCTACATAATACTCCACTGCTACGAAAAATTAATGAGCTCCTTCTCATGAGCTTCCCAACTCTGTTGAAATCCACCTGGATCCCAAACTCTCTTCTAGATATGTCCATCTTCTCCACTTCCTTGTTGTTGTTGTTGTTGCTTCTTCCCTACTACTATGGCAGGTTTCCTTCTGCTCAGCTTCTCTCTGATGACAGATTCTTGCACTGACCTCAACATCAGCTTTCTAATTTCCACAATCACTTTATGCAACTTCTCTAGTGGCTGGTTTTTCTTATGTAGTCTTCTCGGATGCACTTCCTCCATGTCAATGGGTATATCAACTTGATCCCCAATGTGATTTTATCTATATCTTGTGGCCTTAGCTTGCCACCCTGCTGCAAAATTTAGTTCTGTAGTCTTATCACTAAGTTGTTGCTCAGCTTCTTCCTTTGACAACTTTGTTGTTGCTAGTTCTCTTACTGACATATCTCCATCTTCTTCCAGCTGCTCCTTGGGCTGGTATTCTCCCTCTTTCTCCAACTTGATTTGTTGGATGTGAATGCTTTGCATTTTCACCCTTCTCTCTAGAGCTTCCAATTCTTCACATAGACCAACAAAATCTATGATGTCTTCCTCCTCTTCTTCTGCTTCTGCAGCCTCCAGTATTGCAGTTACTTCTTGTTCAGCTTCTTGGCTGAATATTTCGAGCAATTCTATTGAATGCTCATATTCTTCTGCTGGGGAAAACATTAACATCTACTCCTCCTTGACATTTTCTACTGGCTATCCTTCTTCCACTGCTGCATCTGTAACACAAGATATGGCCTCAACTGGGCTTTGTGGCAGGAATAATTCAATTCCTCCAATGATCAGAATGCATTTCAGATCCTCCTTTGTCAGCGTCTCTTGCTGACATGAACTCACCTCTAAGTTCATGAGACTTTCAGATAGTCTCTTCTCTTCTCCCTTTCCCACCTAGAAATATGGGATTTCTGTCTTGTCCTCCTCGCAATCTATGATATCCTCCAATGATCTCATCTCACTTCCCACCTGACAATCTGAACTTTCATTACTGCTCACCTGATAGTCTTTGAGATCAACCAATGACCTCTTCTCATTTCCCACCTGAAAACTTGAAAGTTCCTCACTACCCACTTGGAAGTTTCTGAGATACTTCTCTAATCTCTTCTCCTCATCATCACTAATACTCTTCTCAGCTTCTGGCTCACAGATGTGAACCACTTCCTCTTCACCTATGAGGTTTTCAACATACCTCAACCACATTCTCAACAACCTTCACTGTCCTCTGGAAAAAAAAATTTGAATGGGCCACTTCACCTTATTCTTCATGGGCCACTCATACCACCAATGCATATTTTCATCCTGCTACATTTTAAATGCAAGCTTCTCCATTTGCACTCTTATCTCACTGAGATATTTTTCTATCTCAGCCTTGCTTTTCTGCTGGTGGTCTCCTCTTGGACCACATTCATCACCTTTAGTATCCATCTTCCTTTTCCTCCTTCAAGAACACAACTGGTTCTTCTGGCTCAACCCACCTAGTTGTTTACCATTTGTTGCACACCTTGCAACAATCTTTACAGAGCATCAACACTCTGTCTTCTTCTTCTTATCTTCTGCCTGAAATATACAGATGATAAATTCTTTCTCTGATACCACCTGATGGTATCAGACTATCTCCATTCATCGTCTCTCCTTTTCCTACGATCTGCAGACAAAATATTAATCTCTCACACCACCTAATGGTACCAGATTATATCCTCTTTGGTGTCTTCCTTCCTCGACCTATAGAAATCAATTATGTGCAAGCTATGATACCACTTGATGGTATCAGAGTATCTCCTATTACTGTCTCGCCCTTTTCCTGCTTCCTGTAAGAAAAATTTCATCTCCTCGTACTACTTGATGTAGTCAAACCATCTCCTTCACCTGAAGTCTAGAAATGAAGATCAAGCTCTGATACCACCTGATGCAGACCCCCTACCTACCTATGCCTTGATAGGGTCTGCTGACCTCCTAGTCGATGGATCTTCACATTCTTGAGTAGGAATGGATCTTCGATTCTCTATAGATGGAATCCTACTATCTGATCCATAGGCCCTAATTAAACTGCACCTGCACAAACAAGCACCCAACACAATCTCTCCCCATGTGACCACATGTTGTGACTGCATGCCTTATCAAAAGGTGCTTCGTATTTCGGGACTTCGGGACTTCTGCATGTGGGCCAACCTTGACTCCTGTTTCCCGAATCCTTGATTGGCGATTTCTCTCCAGGACCATATCTACGGTCCTACGCTATCCCGTCAATCAATGGTTGTGATCGTATCACAATATCGTGTATCACGATATTCTACACGAGACAACTCTGACTTTCCATTCTCTGAAATCCCGATCTCTGGGTTAAGAACCTAGCTCTCTTCTAGCTCCTCCCTTAACCACCTATTCGTATGATCCTTTCCTGTGACCTGGGACTAACCCTTTGAGCACGTCGGGACTTTTCATTTCGCGAAGTTGGAACTCAACCCAACGCTTGTCTCTCGAAATCCCAATCCCCGAACTTCCGAAATCCTCCTCCGTCAGATAAACATTTTCTGATGCTCCAAGAATCCAACGGTTCAGATCTTCTTGCCCAAATTGGGACTTCGCATTTCGAGACTTTTGGATGAAACTTCCTCCCTTCTCTCTCTCGATTCTCGATTCTCTGATATCTGCTCCTGATCAATGGTCACAGTTCCTCCTGCAATATGACGACTTAGATCAAATTGCGAGTTTGGGCCTTACAAGTTCTTAAAACTATGCTCGTTGACTTCTCTAATTTGCGAGTTAGCAAAATGTCTATCTCTCGTGATGCGTCCCTTCTCGATGGACAGCTAGGATTGTTTCGGCTCCCAGCTCCTCGGGTATTTTCTCATGTCTTCACCTTCATTCTCCCAGTGCCCGATCCTCTGATGTGTGTGGATCTCTGCCACCTGTCACCCCATATTCAACGTTCCAGAATGATTTCACGATTTCTCCTTTCACAAGTTTTCTTCTCTGCTCTTCACAAATCTCCCAATGTTCGGTTCCATGAACACCCCCAGATCTATTTCCACCTGTCACCTCCAACGATGAACGGTTCTGATCATTTATAACTTTGGGACTTCGACGAGTCCACTCTCTTGCATACACAAGGGTTAAGCATCGTGCATATTCCTTTGGATCCAATGGTTGTTGGTCCTCTACGCTCAGATATGATGGCCCATATATGATCTCCTCCAATGTGTGTTCCTCATGTATGGAATCTGATCAGATGACTGATATTTTTCACTGTCGATCCAACGGTCACCGTCGCTCCTCCTCCTGAGCTTCTTTTTCCTTCTTCCTGACTTAGAAGATCTCCAATGTTTTGAAGGCTACTACCTTCAGTTCTTATGCAAACCTTGTAAATTTGAGTCGCATCTACATTCTGGAAATGCTATCTCTCCTAAGATTTGGTAATGGAGTTTGACCTTGGCTCTGTTGTGTACTTGCGCTCTACGTGAAAAATTGTGTTGTCTCTCCTGAGCTTACGAACTTGGAAACAATTCACCTCTATGCACACTCTTTGTGCTACCTCTTCTGAGATTTCAACTGGATCAGTTTCTAAGGGATTCGACTCTTCTACATCTTCCCAAAATACTTCTGGTGCTTCTCTCAGCACACTCCATGCTCAACCTCCTGAGCTTTGAAACTTCAAACAAGTTCACTCTGTGCATTCTCCTTGTGCTTCGACTAGCCTTCAGATGACTATGTCTCAACACTTCGTCCAAGTGTTTTCTTGGTGCACCCCTTGCACAAGTATTCCTCTAGAGTGTTCAACAACTCTGTTTCCTTGAGCTTTTGTTGCTCGGACCCCAAAGGTCTCTATCCCTTTTGTCCCTCGAAGAGATATAAGTTCCCTCTTGGAAAATTATGCTCAAACACTCCTTGCTAAGCCTACAGAGTATTTAGTAACCCTGTAAGTTTCTTCTCCTCGACACTTTCCTATCTCTAAACTCGAAATAGAGTTCCTCTAGTGCACTCTTTGCACTTGATCAATGCCCACCTGGCAGAGCTCTACAAAACCTTAAGCAGTTATGCTTTCTTTTTGTTCCTTCCTCTACACAGTCCCCCCTCCAAGGTATTTAGTAACCTTGAGGCTTCTCCCTTGATTCTATAATTCCTCTGGTGCACCCTCTTGGCACGTTGTCGCCTGAATTCAACACATAACTCAGATGTGCACTCTTGCACTGTCTTACAGAGTCTTAAACACTCTGTCATGAAACCCCTTGTATTAAGCCACAAAGAACCCATACTGAAATCAAAGAAACTCACAGATATGAAATTTTGTCTATCCATGCAGATGGAATCTAACATACATCTACAACATATGCATACAAAATCATAAAAGACATTCATAAACACACACAATACAATATGCAGGAAAAACTGCTCTGTTTGTATTAATCTCAGAATGCCTGTAAAAAGGTTACAAAATCTCAGACTGCAATCAAGTCTCGACTCTCCTCTCTTCTCCTATTCTAATTTGTTCTAGCCTTCTGAAACTGGATACAAAGATCTTTTTTTACGAAAGAGGGTCTCTTCGAGCCTTTCCCTCCATCTACCTATTATCCTTTATTACATTGAATTACATTTAAAAGTTGTCTAGTTCGAATCAGATCTAGATCTTATCAGCCTATCAACCATTAAAGGCGACACTATCTACATCCTACACAAAGGCATGGCTTTGGCTCTTCCAGCCTTACAAACATTAATTACAATTTAAAATTTGAAAATGAGAGGGATGGCACCTCTCTCCTCTTAAATGCGCGATGTGATGTGTTGTCTAGCTAGAGCATTGCTGGGCTAGAGTGATGCTCCTGCATCAGGATGCCATATATATAAGAATTACAAATCTTGGTCCTTTGCCGTATTTGAAAAATTGGAAATCTAGTGCCTAAATTGAATAAGGAATTTTTCAGCCTTTGCACCTTTCCCACGATGATATTCCTATCTTTCCTGAGAATGAGTACTTGCCTATCCCGTATGGGAATCAGACCCGTGCCTTTCGCATGAAAAATACAATGTCAAGCTTGTTTCCTTTGCAGGATGTTCTTGTATGTAACACCCCAAGGTCGAGCCCCCACTAAATTGTAATTATGTTTATAGGCTAGTGAGACAAGTGTTTATAAGATGAAGACTTATATGTTTATTAGGCCAGAGAGCCTAGATGCTTAAGGCCATGAGCTTGATTTTTGTATATGTAAATACACATATCAGTTATAAAATTACATTGTTGTGTGTATACTGACCACAAAGAAAGAGTTATGGGGGATTAAGCTTGACTAGGTAGGGTAAGGGAGGGGGCTAAGTGTCTAGGCCTAGGGTCCAAGATAGAGGGATTACCTCTAAGGGAATAATATTTTATTATTATTTCCTAAAGGCTTAGGTGGACATGATCAATGTCATCCTAAGTTCCTATGAAAAGGAATGAGTGCTAAGTGGAACTCATGCAGTTGCAAGAAGACTGGTGTCGACCTGGGCGCATGTAGTTATAGCTGGGAAATCCAGTTCATTGGGGGTTCGCTTTCGATTTTGGTGCTCCTTCACCATCCTTGTGTCCTGACCTATCAAGCATTTTCCTCATGACCCTCATGATTCTTGCAAGTCGGCCATCATTCTTGAATCACCATTGATTCATGCAGTGAACCTTTTTCTCCATTATCGCCTCTGCATATAGCACACACCTTTGGAACCTGCAGTCATACTTGCGTTATCCCGTATGTCTCTTGTGAAGCCTGGTGCACCCTATAACTGCCTGAGTCATGTTGTGTCTTTATGGTTTTTTGTTGCTTCCATCATCTATTCTATACTGATCTCTGTTGTTTCCATCACCTTCTCTGGAATTGGCTTAGGAGATGGATTGAAGAAGAAAGTTGTCAGGCCTGTGGTTTGAAGAGGCGGGTTGTCAGGCCTGTGGACTGAAGAAGTAGGTTGTCAGGCTTGCAAGAAACTCTCTCATGGTGAGAGAGTTTGATGGGGAAGTGATTTCCCATAGGGAGCCCAACTGCAACTACAATGCTCGGAGAATTCCTCTTCGATCTGTTGTTGAATCCCTGGAAGGGATTTGGGGTATCCGAATGACTGTTGAGCATAGAAGGGGCACACTTCCTAGGGTGGGACATACATGTGGGGAATGAGAGGCTGTAAGCTGTTAGTGTGAGTTGTCTCTTGGGAGATAATCCTTCCCGTTGACCTGTGCGACCTTCATGTTGTCCTTTCCTAGCCTAGGAATCCATTGCTTGGTGGATTTTAGTCCCAGATCAAGGATGACCCACTGCTGGGCATGATGAGCAGTGTGTTCTAAGGTTGGGATGTTTGTGGGAGGTCTACACATAGTTGGTGGTCATCTATTAAAAGATAAGTACCAAATCTATGTTGATTTCATGTTGGGTAATTGTACATGTGTTATAATTGATGAGTAATTCCTGGATATTTCATATATGTTGTATGTGCAAGCTTATTGTTATTTCCACATTAATCTGTGTATATTAGAATATGTTGTCTATATGTTTTAATGTTATTTCTGCATGAATAATGATATGAGCATAATTCTATAGTTGTTTAATGTGTACTTAGATAGTTATGTATCTAAATATAAATGGTATTAGAGCTAAGAGAGACATCGATGAAGTGACGTTGCATGGCTTGTTGGTGGCCAAGGATGTTACATTGTAGAAAAAAACTACAGGTAGGTGTAGAAGGGATAGGTATGGTGCAACGATGGCTAGGATGCAACAAAATTGCACAAAATTGGCATATCTTTCCCTCCTACTGTTAAAGTTTCCTCCAATTTTTTCTCCAAACTCTGAACCATACCTGCATGTCTTTGCAAAAATGTTCTTGTGGAAGAAAAATATGTTGAGATGGTGCTAGAAAGATTAGTCTTCCGTGCATTTCAAATTATAATATTCAATCTCTATTCTGCTCCATGTGCAACATTGTTAACATAATGAACGTTTTTTCAAATGAATTACACCATTTACATTTGAACGAAACCATTATCATTCTAGGATACTTCAATGTTGGCATGCTACAAAATAGAGCCATAACAAAACAATTGGAAAACTACATGTGCAATTACAATGTCCACCTTCTTTTGGTTAAGATAAAACATGTACAAAATGCACTTATTGACCATATATGGTGAAATGTGCCCATATGACAATACAACATCTTTATCTTATACATAGACTAGTCTGACCACGATACAATTTTTCTTCTACTTGAATTACAAAATATACATCAAAGATATTACAAAATTATATTTCCATGTCTCAAAGCATATCTGGATACTTTGTTGCACAAAACCAAATTATTCAGCTACAACCATCCAACTTCTTAATATTTTCTTTCTTGTAATATATTTTGGCCAGGAAAAATTCTATATAACGACAACCATGGATGAAGAAAAACAAAGGTTCATGATTCTAACTCTTTTTTATTCTATTCCTTTGATTGTCATTTATTGTATGTACATATTACTTGTTTTCCCTTACATACCAGCTTACATTCATGTTCATTGTATTTTGTGTGTTCCCACATTGAAACAAATAGAATAACTGGAGAAGAAGAAGGAATCTTTACCACAAATGTAGAAGAGGAGATACAAAGGTGCATGCTTATACTCTTATTTCATATTCCATTGTTTTGTATTTCATTTATTGTATGTATATTTTTTCTACTTCTTTGCACCTAATTTATTGTATGTAGATACTACGTATCTTCCTACATAATAACTTATCTTCATGTCATTTGTATTCTATGTGCTGCTACGTTGAAATAAATAGAACTGTATTTATTTATTTACATATCTTTCTACATACCAAATTACGTTCATGTCCATTGTATTTTGTGCATTGCTACATTGAAAGAAAAAATTTAGTTGGACAAGAGGATGAAATCTTATATTCCATGACAGAGGAGGTTGAAGTACAATCTTCGAAAAGGTATACCAATTTTGATAGTAAATCAAGCACACAAAACGAGTAGGTAGATAAAATATTGGACTAGAAAACGATGATTTGGAAACAATGGGCCTTTGTTGAGACCTCCCTCTTCCAGAAATTTCCCTCCCCATTTCTATTTTCCCACTCTCTATTATCCCTTTTTTTCCCCTCTTCTATACGTAATTGAATTCCCCTTTCTTTTCCCCCTCTACTTTCTCTTTTTGGTTTCTTTTCTTAGTCATTTTTCCAAAAATGTCTAGGTGCGTGGGTTGGAGGACTCACGGGTTCACATTTATAATCATGCTTCTATATCACAAGTCTGACCGACGACTTCCTCATTTCATACTTAGCCACTTTTTCGATCATGGGTTCCTGGGCTGGTGAGCTCAAAATTGAAACTCTAGCTTCAATGGTTTCGTGATACACAGATTGGTAGCCAGACTCCCCATCATGCCCTATTCCGTGTTACACATTTTTGCAGTCAAAATTTATGAGGCATACAATTTGACCATCGAGTCCTCATGTTTCATGAGTATCCCTTCACACCCTATTTCATATTCCATCTCCTTCAAGCCTGTATGTGACATTCAAAACAATTATGGACAATATACAATGCATATTCTTATTTAGTTCTTCTGATGTTCATGTACACATGCTTGCATAAGAAAATTTGGACAGGTGACATGGGCATGAGCATTCAATCATTGAAAACATCAATAGAACGACAAGGCCAAAGGTAAATATTCATACATTGTGCTCTTGATATGTTTACCAAACAAATATCCTAAGTTGTTTATTCATTTATGCCATGATAAATATGTTGATTACATATGAAACACATACTTTGCGGTTCACAAGAAGAATTGATGAGCATAAGTGAAATGCCCAACATAGTGCAATTTCCGCAGACTAAAAGGTCTGGTTACAAAAATCTGACTTGCATACTTCATACAAGTTGTGCGTCTACCTGTACATTTTTGCCAAAAAAAAATAAAATAATAATAATGCAGACTACCATTCACATTAATTTTTATGTTAAAAAAATGTGACCATGTCTAAACTTATAACACCCAATATACTATCGATAGAATGCTTGAAAAATATATGAACTGGACAAGTGTTCGTCGGGGACATAATGGTCGTGTATAACACCTACTTGGACAAGGAAAACAAAACTAGATGCATTGTGCATGATGAAATGATAGACAACACAACCATGATGACAATCACACTCACTATCCCTACACAACTTGTCCAGAAACATGCAGAAAATATCTTGCCAGATAATGGGATATCCATTACAAATTTTAATATATTTCCGAAAACCGTATATGACCATGGTGATTGTTATTAGATTATATTGCTCAACGAAACAAGCATTGTGGAAAAAATTCCCTCGATTTGTTCAGAATATCATTTTGTACTGGACACAACAATCATCCAACTTGCACAGAGCAATGACACTTACCCAATCTCAACCATTGGTGAAGTTGTCATACTCGCGAGAAAAATTGGCTCGCAACACATTCTCCATATAAAATATGGAGAGTCAGACAATGACAAGGCAATGGTACTGTTCTCCATATCCAATTTTATCCTTTACTTTCACATGTTCATATATCTCATTTATGTCACACTACTATTACACTATTTCATGTTGTAGCTGCAATTGTTCAACATGTATTCAAATTTGTTTTCCTCAATGGAACAACAATTGCATACAGGGAAATTTCCACTTATGCTCTTCAAAAATATAACAAAGAAAAGAGATGTTAAAGAAAGGATCTTTCACACAACCCAAGCAACATTTGTAACAAAACTGCAAACAAACATATTACAGGATCTCAAGAAACTAACTAGATCGACAACTGTTATGTGTATACATCTACAATTCCATCCGCACTTTGCTCATAAAAATTTCTTTGACTAATTTTCTGTATCTTTTTTGTTGTACAATTGTATATTATATTGTTCAATATATTAACTACTATGCTCATGTGCACAGGTTGAGGGTGTTTTGGTTGCAACAAATGCATATTTGACCCCCTTCGAGCCTGTATGTGTCATATGAAACTCTTCTACTTCTGCCTCTACTTTCATAAATGATGGTACACTTGATTGTCTACGATGCAGTAAAAAATGCCCTTATATATAGACATTGCCTCAACACTGTGATCTGAACCATCAACAACACAATCGTACATTGTACAATTATACAACCTTTGTTACAATCTGTGCTTCCTGGGTTAGAAGATTTTCCATATGAAGTATACCTACGAAAAAAGACAAACAATGTATACATGCTACACGACTTTTGGATCCATAGAAAATTTACATTAAATGAGGAAAATGCCATATTGCATACCAGCTGAACCGATTTTTTTTTTCATATTAAACGTTGGCAGGAAACAAAACAATCCCATGTGTATCTGTCTATGCTACCTAATGAGGATACGAATAGAGTTTTGCAGTTCCATGGAAAATTGAACTGGAAGCGCATAAGATTGTTCAGTCTAGGAATGAGAAGCATGAGGAAAAACCTCATACAAAGTATCCAACTATGAATAAATCAAACTCCATTAAGTTAAGTGATGACACTCTTTTCTAGAACTCGTAATGTTAGAAAATGTTTTAGGTCAACGTGATCTTTGTTAGAAAAACAGGACCGTGGAGCAATAAAATAAAATAAATGCAAAAACAAAACACAGAAGACACACAATACAAGAGAGACACAGATTTATGTGGTTCACCTAGTGTGGGCTACGTCCACCAGAGAAATTGCCAGGTCCTTCCTTTATTATTATCCAGCAAATGAAGGGATACAACCTACAACAAAACCCATTGTAACTTTCTCTTCTTTCTCTCATAGTCTCCTCTCTCAGAATACAATATTCACCACCATCCATAACCACGATACATTTCCCTCATAAAAGAGGGTTGCCTTCCAGGGAAAAAAACCCTAACATAATCTCTACCGTTAGATCTGTGACCTTATAATGAATGGTCCATATTTACAATGAAATTACACTATACTTTTACAAGGCAATTTTTTCTTTGGGGGCTTCGCCCCTGAACCCCCGCTGGGGTCCTTCTTGCCCAAAGACCCCCCAGCCAGGGGGATAGGCCCCTCGGACCCCGCAGAGGGGGTACCCCCCCTCTGCACTCCCCCGCGTGGAAGAGTGTACATACTTCTGGGGTGTAAATACTTCATGGGGTATAAACACGGCTGAAAGTAAAAGACCT
>ML797417.1:235390-255196 GCA_009831015.1 Picea engelmannii
ATTTGCTTCCTGATTTCTCTCCTGCTGTCCATCTCTTTGTTTCTTTGGAGCTCTGCAATATTTCTTCAGATGTCCTTTCTTCCCACAATTCCAACACTCTATCTTTCCAAGTCTGGATTTGGATCTGCCCTTCCTAGAATTTCCGCAGTTTCGTGAGCCCTTTCCTCTATCCTTTTGTCTTCCCCTGTTCTCCATGTTCAACGCATTTCCTGATGTCTCACCTGTGATTTTTCGTCGCATTTCCTCACAAAGGATAACACCAACAACATCATCAAATTTTAAAGTATTTGAACCAGAGACAGAGTTACTTATAGCCATGACCAAGCCATTCCAGCTTTCTGACAATGAGCACAAGATTAGAAGAGCTCTAACCTCATCATCAAAGTCCACTTTTACAGAACTTAGTTGATTAGTAACCGTATTAAATTCATTTAAATGATCTGCAATAGACCCACCTTTTGACATATTCATATTAAATAATCTCTTCATTAGAAATACCTTATTCGACGTCGAGGGTTTTTCATACAATTTGGCCAACACGTCCATCAAACCCTTCGTTGTCTTTTCTTTCGAAATATTGAAAGCCACCGACGCTGCTAGGCTCAGCCGTATCATTCCTAGAGCCTTTCTGTCAAGAATCTCCCATTCTTCATCCTTCATGGCCGTCGGCTTCTTTGCTACTCCTCTCAATGGTAGGAATAGATCCTTCTGATATAAATAGTCTTTCATCTGCATCTTCCATAACTGGTAGTTTTGGCCGTTAAATTTCTCGACCCTAAACTTTCCATCTTCTGACATTTCTCCCACTCAAACTAGGAACCCTCTTTTCCTGCGAGTTACCTTATGCTTTGATACCATTTGTTAGAAAAACAGGACCGTGGAGCAATAAAATAAAACAAATTCAGAAACAAAACACAGAAGACACACAATACAAGAGAGACACAGATTTACGTGGTTCACCCAGTGTGGGCTACATCCACCAGAGAAATTGCCAGGTCCTTCCTTTATTATTATCCAGCAAATGAAGGGATACAACTTACAGCAAAACCCACTGTAACTTCCTCTTCTTTCTCTCACAGTCTCCTCTCTCAGAATACAATATTCACCACCATCCATAGCCGTGATACATTTCCCTCATAAAAGAGGGTTTCCTTCTAGGGAAAAAAACCATGTACCCAACATGTACCTCATCCAAAATACCTCATCAATTTCATCATCCAAATCTGATTTGTAACTCTGTAATAGACCTAGTGTATATGATCACATACCTTAGAAAGCATCATCAAAAATTTTTATCCTCCCTTGAATTTCGACCTTCTTTACTTCACCTTCTCTCTAAAAATCGGATTAGATATCCTTTGGTTACCTTAGTCACCTGTAGATATTCAATATGCTCAAGTGTGATGTAAAATGAGAGAGCCTTGCATCTTATTTATAATTTCATGTAGCTTCCGCAAGGGGTTACCTTTTAACCATCTTAATCCACTTTCCTTATTTTAGGGTTAACCAACTTCTAACCACTTGTCCAATTAGTAATTTGTCCATTAAATTTATTATTTAAATAATTTATTTTGTATGCACTTTGACTTATAGTACACTCATCACTTCACTTTACCTCAAGGGGTTACCTTCTAACCATCTTAAACCACTTTCCTTATTTTAGGTCTAACCCATTTCTAACCACTTGTTAACTTAGTAATTTCTCCATTAACTTTATTATTTAAATAATTTCTTTTGTATTCACTTTGAATTATAGTACACTCATCACTTCACTTTATTATTTACCTTCTAAAAATATCTTAAACCACTTTGACTACTTTGACCTTTTGGAGCTTTTGGATGACTCATGAGGGTTCTCCAACTTCACATGTCCATAAATATTTAACTGTGAGGAGTTATGTGACGTTCCACATACCAATGGAAATGGCATGACATGTACTATCCATATAGAATAGTTTTACCTACAAATATATCAAAACTCATACCATTATCCATCAAGCAAACTTGGGTCCATTACCCAAACTGGGTTCTCCAACTTCCTTCAAGGGTTGACATCAATGACAACCAACCTTAATCAACAATATCCCCCTTTGGAATTGATAGAAACACTCTGATGCAATACTAAAATCATGTCATGTAATACTGAAGTTATATCGCTCATGCTTCCCCTGGAACCATGCCTCTGTCCTTTGCATCTGATAAATCTCTCCCCCTTTGTCATCAATGGAAAAGGTATTTTTCCATCCGGGGTTGCTCCCCCTAACTGAACTGTCCTCTTTATGGTGCTTCCTCCTGTACATCTAAGACATATAAGATAAACATTCAAAATAATGCATTTTGGAGTAGAAATAACTCTGAGTCTCTGGCGAAGATACTCAAAGGATTCCTGTGGAAGTGGTTTTGTAAATATGTCTGCCACTTGTTCTTTTGTGCCCACATACTCAACTCTGATGCTTTTTTCTGCAACCTGTTCCCATAGAATGTGATACTTGATTGGAATGTGCTTCTTCTTGGAGTGCATCAATGGGTTCTTTGAGATACTGATGGCGCTTGTATTATCAAAATCGATTGGAATGGGCTCATCATGCTCAGCCTTTATATTTGTTATATTGTGTTTCATCCAAAGAACCTATGTACAACATGTTGTTGTTGCAATATACTCTGCCTCGGTTGTAGATAAAGATATCGATCATTGCTTCTTGCTTAGCCATGATACTAAACACTCACCCAAGTAGAACGCTACTCCATTGGTTCTTTGTTGGTCATCAATACAACCTTCCCAATCTGCATCTGTGTAGGAAATAAGTGATAGATGCTTTCCTTTTGGATACCATAATCCAAAATCTTATGTTCCTTTGAGATTTCTGAAAATCCTCTTCACTGCTAATACATGTGATTCATTTGGTGCTTCTTGAAATTGTGCCACCTATCTAACTACCTACATTACATCTAGTCTGGATGTTGTCACATATAGTAGGCTACCAATCATTGACATGTATTGCCTCTGATATGTATACTTTGAATCATCATCTTTTCTTAACTTGAAACTGGTTTGCATGGGAGTGATAATTGGTTTGCAATCTTCCATTCCAAACCTCTTTAGCATTTCTCTGATATACTTGGTTTGAGAAATAAAAATTCCTTGGTTTCTTTGACGTCTCTGAAGTCCCAGAAAGAAGGATAGTTCTCCAAGTAATGACATTTCAAATTCATTCTGCATATCCTTTGAAATTGGTTTTCTTAACCTGTCATCATCACTACCAAAAATAATATCATCAACATAAAATTCAATTAATAAAATTATATCTTGACTTACCTTGATGTAGATGTTGTTATTTTCATTTCCTTTTCTGAACCATGCATGTTGTAAATATTTATCTAGTCTAGAGTACCATGCTCTAGGACCCTGTTTTAGACCATACATGGTCTTCTTTAATTTACACACATAATATGCGTTCTCTGACAACTGAAATCCTTCTGGTTGTTCATTGTAGACTTCTTCTTCAAGATCCCCATTCAGAAAACATGACTTTACGTCCATATGATACACTTTAATATGTTTGGAGCATGCATAATCTAAAAGAAATCAGATTGCTTCCATTCTGGCAACTAGGACAAATGCCTCTTCAAAGTCGATTCCTTCAACCTATGCATATCCTTTACATACCAATCTAGATTTGTTCCTTGTAACCTATCCATCTTCATTCAATTTATTCCTGTAAACCCACTTTGTGTCGATCAAATTCTTATCCTTTGGTCTTGGAGCCAATTCCCAAGTGTCATTTTTCTCTATTTGATCCAATTCTTCATCCATGGCATTATTCCAAAATTCATCCTTACTAGCCTCTTCAAAATAGGTTGGTTCAATCGTAGATGTGAGTGCTAGGTGCGTTTGTTCTAGTGAACACATTCTTCTTCTAGTCTGAAATCCTGCATCTTTGTTTCCGATGATCTGATCTGAAGGATGATTCTTCTGTACTCGTTTGCTAGGTGTCTTTGGAGTCACTTGCTAAACTTTCTCTTATGCTTCTTTCGGATCCTCTTCATCTTCCCCTCCTTTTTTATCTTTTGTTTCTTCTTCGTAAAGTTGTTCCATTGATTCATTTTCTTCTTACTTCAATTCTTGTCTACCTGTTTCATCAATTGTTACGTTGATTCTTTCCACAACTTTGTTCAATCTCAGGTTGTAAAACTTGTATGATTTTCTTGTACTTGAGTAACCATCAAGTACTCCATTGTCCACATGAGAATCAAACTTTCCCATTCTACCATCTTCTCTTTTGATGTAGCATTTGCTTCCAAAAACTCTGAAGTGCTTCACATTTGCTGGTCTTCATTTCCATAGCTTGTAGGGAGTTTTGTCAAATTTTTTTCTGAGCATTAATCTATTTTGAATGTGAAATTCTATATGCACTTCCTGTGTCCAAAAAATATCTTTCAATTTGGAATCCATTAGCATTGTTCGAGCCATTTCTCGTACTATCTTGTTCTTTCTTTCAACAACTCCATTCTGTTGAGGTGTCCTAGCAACGAAGAATTTTCTTTTTATTCCATGACTACTGCAGTAGTCCATAAATTCCTTTGAAGTGAACACTCCTCCATTATCAGATCTCAAGCATTTGATTTTTGAATCCATTTCCTTGTAGATATTGAAGTTTTCAAAAGTTTATGAATTATTCTTGAGAAAGAAAACTGCAGTCATTCTTGTATAATCATCAACTAATCACATAAATTATTTCTCACCTTTTAAACCCTTTGTTGTAGTTGGTCCAACTAGATCAATATGCACAATTTCTAGTGGTCTTGTCATTGAATATTCCTTTAATTTGAACCTAGTAGTTGTTTTCTTTCCTTGCTGACAATGTTTGCATAAAGTGTTGGTTGGTTTCGTGATCTTAGGCATTTCTATGATTGCTTCTCTTTTCCTGACTTTAACAAGGTTATCAAAATGTATGTGACCCATTCTTCTATTCCATAACCAACTTTCATCTTCCTTTCCTAGAAAACACTTTTCATTTCCAATTTCACTTAACACATATATGTTGCTTGAAGTTCTCGCAGCTGTAGCAATCAATTTTCCTGAACCTCATTTTCTTATCTTGCACTTTTGTGAATAGAAAGTAAATTTATAAACTTGTTCACAAATTTGACTCACATTTAGAATATTATGTTTGATATCTTCTACTAGTAGACATTTTTTTCCTTTGTATTCGTGTTCCCAATTCTGATTGTGCCTTTTCCAATGATTTTGGTTGAATCATCATTTACGAAGGAGACTGGTCCATCTCTTTCCTTTCTTAATGTAAGAAACTTGTCATGTGTTTTGAACAACCATTATCAACATACCAACCACATTTATTCTTCTTATCTTGTAGAGCGAGTGTGCATTCTTCATTGCTATATTAATTCTGCTCTCTTATCCATTTCTTTTTCTGAGGTTTCTGTCTGTGATTGTTTTTGTTCTATTGTGGTTATCTAGGAGGGATTGTCATTCTCCAATATTTGGCCGTGTGTCCAAAGTTGTCACACTTGTAGAATTCCACTTCAGTTCTCAATGATTCAAACATGTTGTAACTTCTTCTCTGTGTTTCACTAGGGCTTCTTGGATAGCCCTTTTGTGTATGACTTTCAAAGTTGTTTATGTTCTTGTTATTAGCTCTACAATTCACAACCTTATGTCCAAAATTATTACATGCATAACATAAAGAAAAAAATATAGTTTGATACTTAGGAGTTGAAGATCTTTTGAAAGGAGGTTCTCTTATGAATCCTTCTTCTTCCTAAGACCTATTTGTTTATGTTCGTCATTTATTCTGAAATCTGAATCTTCTTGGTGGAGGAGTGTCCCTGCAATTTTCTCTATAGACCTTCCTATCCCCTTTGATTGTTTCTGCATATATTTTTGGATATGTTTCTTGTTTTATTATTTTGGAGCTTGATCCCTTTTCTGTTTGATTGTATCCAAGTCTAGACTTGTCATGATTAGGCCTTTAACTGTTGATAATGTCATTCAAAATTTTTGAACCGTTCTACATATTTTTCTTTTGAAGATCCTTTCTTAATGTGACAATCTCTGCTTCCAAATTTTCAATGATCCTGTCTCTTTCTTCTAGATATTCTTTAAGTGCTTATTCAATTCTTTTATCTTCTTCAATTTGAACCTTCTAATTCGTGATCATTTGTTCTAATTCTTGAGTCTATTCTTTCTTGTCTAGTTTCGCTTGTGGATTCTTGTTTTTTCTCTTTTCTCTTCTGATAACTTCTATGGTAATGATCAATTCCTCTTGGTAGTCAACTTCTGCCTCTTCAATTTCTTCTCTGGATTCTTCATATTCTACTTCAGAGTCTTCTTTATCAAAATCTTCTACTTCCATGAATAGAACCCTTTCTATCTCATTTTCACTGACTTCATCTTCATCTGATGATAAGATGTCTTCTTTGGTGCATAAGATTTTCTTGAAAAATTTCTTTCTGGTTCTTTTGCCTTTATATGTTTGTATGCTTAATGAGTCACCTTCATCATTTCTCTTTTTCTTATGAGGACATTTTTTAGCAAAATGACTAATACCATCACAATTAAAACAAACTAAAGGAAGCTTACCTCTATACCTACCATCAATTCCCTTGTTCAGTCTTCTGACAAAGTTGGCCACTTCTTCATCATCTTCCAAGACATCACTATTGCTTCTATGTTCTTTTTCTTGATGATTTCCATTTTTATTTGATATTTTGGATGCTTTAAAGGTTGCTTCTTTTACATATGGAATTTCCTATTCATTTCTCATTTCATATGTTGTGAAGATTCCATGTAGTTCGTCAATGCTTATTGAGTTTAGATTTGCTCTTTCTTTTAGTGATGATATCTTAGGGTCAAATATCATAGGAAGAGATCTTAGTACCTCTTGAACAATTATATATTATTAAATTTCTTCTCCCAATCCTATGATTGCATTTAATGTTTCATCGACTCATAAGAAGTAAGTTGCAATACTCTCATCTTCCTTCATATTTAGTTGTTCGGATTGACCTCTGTAAGTTTGAATCTTTGCTACTTTGACTTTTGAATCTCCTTCATAAATATTTCGAAGTTTGTCCCAATAATCTTTAGCGGATTTACAATGTGGAACTTTGGTGAATACTGTTTCACCAAGACCATTCAGAAGTACATTTGTGTCTTTGAAATTATTCTGACCGAGTTTCACTACTTTGTGATTTGTTGGCGGAACTGTTGGTACTGTGTATCCATCTACAATTGATTTCCAAATTTCAAATCCATGTGCCTGTATATATGTCTTCATCCTTATGCTCCAAAATGCATATTTTTGTCCATCAAACTGTGGTATTCCATTTTTATACAAGTTGTTGTTCTCCATGATCCACCTTTCAGTGGCTAAACTGATTTCTGAAGGAAACAACTTTGATACCAATTGTTGGATTCCTGAGAGGGGGGCTGAATCAGTAATAGAGAAATATAATCCTTTTTATCCATATAATCTAAGTGTTATATCAATGTAGCATTATCATCCAATAACTGCAGAGTAAATAAACAATGAACAAATGAACAATCATACACATACACAATACACCGGTGTTTTACTTGGAAACCCAAAGCGGGAGAAAACCATGGAATGATTTTTCTTATATGTATTGAAGAATTACATTCATTGGAAGCACCGACTTCCTTTGTTTTCTAGCTGAAACTGGAAAGAGGCTCCAACCCCCTAGTTTCTTAGGATACAACCTGAGGGAAGCTCCAACTCTCCAATTCTCTGGCTACAACTAGGAGGAGGCTACAACCCCCTATGATCTGTGGCTGCAACTGGAAGGTGGCTACAACCACCTATCCTTGACCCATCTAACCACCCTGATGTAGAAGTAGAATTATGGAACCACTATCACACTATCACTGTGAGATATACCGCTATAAACATGTACCAATAAACCTGAACCATGCATCAACCTGTACCTCAACCTGTAATCAACTTGTACCATAAACAAGTCCATCAACCATGCACCAACCTATACCAAACAACCTGTAATCAACCTATACCATAAATAAGTGCATCCAACCATTTACCAAGTATGTACCAATCATGTATCAACTACTCATCAACTATGACTCATCAATATGTACCAACACCATAAATTATACACCTCATGTATGTGCCAACTCATCAACTACTAGTCTCAACCATGTACCCAACATGTACCTCAACCAAAAGACCTCATCAATTTCATCATCCAAATCTTATTTGTAACTTTGTAATAGACCTGGTGTATATGATCACATACCTTAGAAAGCATCATCAAAAGAATTTATCCTCCCTTGAATTTCAACCTTCTTTACTTCACCTTCTCTTTGAAATTCGGCTTAGATATCCTTTGGTTACCTCAGTCACCTGTAGATATTCAATATGCTCAAGTGTGGTGTAAAATGAGAGAGACTTGCCTCTTATTTACACTTTCATGTAGCTTTCTTAAGGGGCTACCTTTTAACCATCTTAACCCACTTTCCTTATTTTAGGGTTAACCAACTTCTAACCACTTGTCCAATTAATAATTTATCCATTAAATTTATTATTTGAATAATTTATTTTGTATCCACTTTGACTTATAGTACACTCATCACTTCACTTTACCTCAAGGGGTTACCTTATAACCATCTTAAACTACTTTCCTTATTTTAGGGCTAAACCACTTCTAACCACTTGTCAACTTAGTAATTTCTCCATTAACTTTATTATTTAAATAATTTCTTTTGCATTCACTTTGAATTATAGTACACTCATCACTTAAATTTATTATTTACCTTCTAAAAATCTCTTAAACCACTTTGACTACTTTGACCTTTTGGGGATTCTAGATTACTCATGAGGGTTCTCCAACTTCACATGGCCATAACTCTCCAACTGTGAGGAGTTATGTGACGTTCAACATACCACTGGAAATGGCATGACATGTACTATCCATATAGAATATTATTACCTACAAATATGTCAAAACTCATACCGTTATCCATAAAACAAACTTGGGTCCATTACACAAGCCTGATTTCTGCAAATTCCTTCAAGGGTTGACATCAATGACAACTAACCTTAATCAACATTCCCTTTCTGGTTACTTAGTCATTTTTTAGAATATGTCTCATGCTTTTATATCATGAGTTTGACCAACCACTTCCCCATTCCATACTTGGACACTATTTCCATCGTCAGTTCCTAGCCAAACTTCCTCAAGATTGTGCTTCCATTGTTCTGCAACCTACAAACAACACCCAAATTTCTGCGATATACAAATTGACCGCCGAAGTCAATCATCATTCCATGTTCCATGTTACACGTTTTGCAGTCAAAAGTTTGACACATACAATTTGACCATCGGGTGCTCACGTCTCTTGATTATAACTTGTGACCCTATTTTGAAGCCCGACCGACCGTTTTCCATACTTGGCCATTTCTTGGAATCTCTTTCACGGGTTGGAAGGTTCACAAAATGTTCAATTCTTAATCTCTCTTCGCCATCCCCGCCACCTTCGCACTTTTTTCTAGATATGAAATTATTAATCTTTAATTCTAATAACTCATCTTGCAGGAACTATTAAGATTGCCATTAATGTCTGAAAGGCTAGAGGAGATCTGCCATTAATACAAATTAAACCAAGATTTGTGGAGGGTTGTATTATCCCTTCCGAGTGTTCATTTCAAGCATCATGGAATATCTTTCATGCATCATCCAGTTGGCGGCTTCCCAAAATCTCCAATCCTTAATTCCTCTTCGCCATCACCACCACCTTCTCACTTTTTTCTAAGTCTGCAATTATTAAGCTTTAATGGTAACAACTCATTATGTAGAAACCGTAGAAATTGTCATGGATCAACGAAAGGCTCGAGGAGATCTCCAATTGATATGCATTAAACCAATATTTGTGGAGGTTTATATTATTCCTTCCTAATGTTCATTTCAAACATCATCTAGAGAAAACAAACATTCTTGTTAACTTATGGAAGCAGTTCGACAACAATTATGTCCAGATACAGTAAACACCTTCGGGTATGATGACCAAAACTTCCAGTAGTCCATGACATATTATTAATACTCATTTCCTTCTACCTAGAAGAAAAGAAGGAGATGGTCCATTGGTGTGTCGAGAGATATATTTTATGCCAAAGAATTCCAAGGAAACCCCCCCTTCTCAGACAACCCACCCCCTGCGTTGATGGCCGATGCAGAGGTTGATGTGATCGATTTTGAGATGAAAGAAGATGATATGATGGACAATGATATGACGATGGATGATGGCAATGTAGATGTTGTTCCCACCCCTACACCCAAATTGAAATCCACCATGATGGGGGGCACTTATCATCTCGATGATGGTGTCCCCAACAATACCAAAGGAAGGGGTTTCAGAAAAGAAACTGACATTGAATGCAATATCCGCTTTCCAGCTCAAGAGTTTGAGTCTCTCATCTCGGATGGCGGTCCTCTCCCTCAGAGATGTATCCTTTCCTTTCATTTTTTAGGGTTTTGGATTGGGTTTGGATTTGTCCCTAGTGCAGCCTATGTCCCTAAAGTCTTTGACTATAAGGAAATGGTCTCTTGGTGCGCAAGCCAAAGAATTATTCAATTGCAAGATGACTCTCATGTAATATGGATATACAATTAACATATTAAGGGGTGAGGACCATAACTCCCAGTGGTGCAAGGCATAGAAAGGCATATTCCTACTACGCATTCCCTTCCACCCAAAATGAAGTAATTTGGACCTCTAGAATTGTTCGTGCAACCTGTGTCCCTGAAGTATTTTCCTGTAAGGAGGGGGTCTCTTGGTCCCCTTCTACCTAGAACAAAGTAATTTGGACCTCTCGAATTGCTCGTGTAGGTTGTTTCCCTGAAGTCTTTGACTATAAGGAAGTGGTCTCTTGGTGTGTCCTCACTTTCAGTTTCAGGATATTCTGCTTTCCCTACGATGCTTTTTCTCTTCTTCCTGACGGGAAGCTTGTAATAACTACCAATTTTACCACGATGAGGGTTCTTATCTCCTCCTGTGTTTGAATAATTTTGGGTTGCTTTCTTACTGGGGTGAGCCATTGGGATGATGTTGTGGGATGTCATATGCTTGGCAGTGGTGGTCAAGGATTGGACACTCTTCTGACCGGGGCCTTTTCCCTGTTATTTGTACAATTCAGTGGTGCTTTGAAATGTCTCTAGGTCGCCAACGTCAAGAGTAGAAGTGTTGTTGACCTGTTTCAAGGAAATGAATTATTCCATTGCGGAACCACTCTCCTGTTTATTTTTCACCTTAGGTCTTTCGTGATATATTGAGATTGCAACAGCCAAAATTGACCTTCCAAGGAGAAGACTGCAAGGAGTTCCTAAAAAAACATGATAATCAGTTTTGTATGCATGTTCAAGATCTTTTTGATAGCTCCTGCATGTTGTCGCGGTAGATGAACAACACATAATTGTATGGATGGTATTTTTTTGTAGATCCTATACCTATATATATGACAAATATGTTCAATGCTTCAGTGCAAAGAACTCGGTCCAATGTCTATGGATAAATATATATTGCCCACTATTTTTTTTTTAGATTTCTAATAAAAACATTGCCTTGGAATCTTGGTTGGTTCTTCTTTGCTGGATTTAACACCTCTTCTCGTTTGCATGGTTCAATAGTCTCGTAATTCTTAAATATTGTATTGACTCAAGTAATTTGATCTAATATGGAGCATTGAACAATTATATGACAATGCATTGTGTCGATCACATGAGGCTTCTATGGAAACATGAATGAATTTCAGATAATTTCAAACCAACATTCAATTCTATTCGTAATGCAGATAGAACATAACAACACTAATTCACAATGCGGGAGTTGGGGCCCTGCCCAGGAAGTTTCATTTTCATCTCAACCTTGATGAGAAAATGATCTTTGATTTCCCTTTTTCTTCCTTGATTCCTTTACTCCAAAAGGAAACATTTTATTAGTTGTCCATCCCCTGGCCTCTATTTGAGAACTTTTACTTTATTAATGAAATTACCAAATTTATTCTTCGCAAATATTTTGAAAAAACAAATGATATATGGTAGATGAAGTCAAATTGGGCTATGAAATCAGCCACAATATTAAAATTCAAGTTCGTCATTGTGATACTTATGGTCAATTTGACAATACTGTAAGTTTATTTCTAGATATGCAATTATTAAAATTTAATGCTAACAACTCATCATGCAGGAAGTTTAATACTTAAAATAATATTTCAAGGCATTAACCAATGTATCAAGAACACAATTACTCCCACAAGTTGCAATAAAAATAAAATGATTACAAGCACAATAGAAAATGAGTAAGTGGATAAAATATTCGACTAGAAAATGATGATTTTCCAACAATGGGGCTTGTTTGAGACCAATTCCTGCTTACAAAAATTGCCCTCTTCTTTTCTATTTTCCCACTCTCTTTTATACCATTCTTTTACCTCTTCTATACTTAACCAAATTCCCCTTTCCTTTTCCCCTCTACTTTCTCTTTCTAGTTACTTTGTCGTTTTTCCGAAAATGTGTAACTACGCGGGTTGGCGGACTCACGGGTTCACATTTGCACTCATGCATTTATATCACGATTTTGACCGACCGCTTCCCCATTCCATACCTAGCCACTTTTTCGATCGTGAATTATCAGGTAGGAGGGCTCTAGATTTCACTTACATTACTTTGTGACCTACAAACAACACCTAGACTTCCACGATATACGAATTGACTCCAAGACTCCCATATCATCCACTCTTCAGTGTTACACATTTTTCACTCAAAGTTTCTGAGAAATACAATTTGAACGTCGGGGCCTCACATATCTTGGGGAACCCTTGTCACCCTATTTTGAATCCCATCCGATCTCTTTCCATACTTGGCCATTTATGCGAATCTCTTTTACGGATCGTGGGGCTGGCGGGTTCATGAAATCTTCAATTCCTAATCATTGTTTCATGTGCCCGCCACCTTCGCACTTCTTTCCAAGTATGCAATTTTCGAGGTTTAATGCTAACAACTCATCATGCAACAACCGTAAATATTTTCATTAATGAATAAAAGGCTCGAGGAGATAGTCACACTCACTATCCCTATACAACTTGTCCAGAAACATGCAAAAAATATCTTGCGAGGTAATGGGGTATCTATTACAAATTTCAATATATTATCCCTTCTTTTCCCTCTTCTATACTTAACCAAATTCTCGTTTCTTTTTCCCCTCTACTTTTACTTTCTTGTTACTTAGTTATTTTTTCAAAAATGTCTAACTATGTGGGTTGGCGGACTCACGGGTTCACATTTTCACTCATCCTTTTATATCGTGACTCCGACCGACTGTTTCCCCATTCCATACCTAGCCACTTTTTTGATCATGGATTCTCAAGAAGGCTGACTCTAGATTGCACTTCCATTGTTCAGTGACCTACAAACAACACCCATAATTTCGTGATATACAAATTGACTGCAGGACTCCCACATTATCCCCTCTTCCATGTTACACATTTTTCACTCAAAAGTTTCAAGACATACAATTTGATTGTTGGGGCCTCACGGCTCCTGGGGAACCCTTGTAATCCTATTTTGAAGCCCGTCCATCTGCTTTCCATACTTTGACATTTCTTGGAATCTCTTTCGTGAATTATCAGGTTTGTGGATTCACAAAATATCCAATTCCTAATCGCTATTTCCTGTGCCTGCCACCTTCGCACTTCTTTCCAAGTATGCAATAACTGAGGTTTAATGTTAACATCTCACCATGCAAAAACCGTTAAGATTTTCATTAATGAGTAAAATCCTCGAAGAGATAGTCATACTGACTATCCCTACACAACTTGTCTAGAAACATGTAGAAAAGATCTTGCCAGGTAATGGCATATCTATTAAAAATTTCAATATATTATCAAAAACGAGTCCGACCAAACCTTTTCCTATTCCATACTTAGTCACTTTTTCGATTGCAGGTTCCCGGATAGACAGGTTCAAGATTACGCTTCCATTGTTTCGTGACCTGCAAACAACACTTAGAATTTCATGATATATAAACTGACCTTTGGATTTCCCCATTATGCCCTCTTCTATTTTACGTGTTTTTCACTCAAAATTTTCGAGACATACAATTTGATAGTCAAGCCCTCAACTCTCCTGAGTATCCCTTGTAACCATATTTTGAAGCCCATCTGACTGCTTTTCATACTTATCCATTCCTTAATTACTCTTCCTCATCCCCACCACCTTCACACTTGTTTATAAATATGAAATTAGTAATATTTAATGCTAACATCTCATCATGCAGGAATCGTAAAGATTTTCATTGATGAGTGAAAGGCTCGAGGAGATATCCCATTAATACGCATTAAAAAATATTTGCGGAGGGTTATATTATCCCTTCAGAGTGTTCATTTCAAACATCATGGAATGTATTTTGTGGGTCTTCATGTTGGTGGGTTCACTAAACCTCCAATCCTTAATTGATCTTCATCGTACTTGCCACCTTCACACTTCTAAGTATGCAATTACTAAGCTATGTTTCTAACATCTCGTCATGTAGAAACCATAAAGATTTTCATTAATGAGAAAAAGGCTTGAGGATATCTCTCATTCACATGCATTGGACCAACATTTGTGGAGGTTTATATTATCCCCTCCATTTGTTCATTTCAAGCATCATCTGGAGCAAACAGGTGTTCTCGTAAACTTGCGGCACCAGATCGACAACAATTTTGTGGAGATACAGTGAACATATTTGGGCGTGATGATCTAGATTTTATGAGAAGAAAAAAATGAATAAAAATTAATAATAGGTTCTTAACACAAAATAACAGAGATACAGTAAAACTGTTTTTCTATTCAATAATGAAATAAGCTAAAACTATAAAATGCAGCGGAAACAAGCTTGCTGGAATGGTGGAATGGTGGCGGCTTATCTCTTAGAAGAGATGTGAAGGTTGCGCACATTCAAAAGAAGAAGATTACAATGAGGCTCTGAAGGAATTTTTACAATAAATAAGAATGAGAAAAGTTCTATAAATCCAAAAACATAACCCTAGGAGATGAAGCACCNGTTTGGGTAAGTTAGTACATCAACTTCCCGGGGGCATACGATCTCCATTTTAGGCGTGTGATAGCCCGTTGGAAAGGTATCTTAGAGGAGATTCATTTTTGGGGTTCATTCATGCCTTCATCTATCATTGAGAATCTCTATCCCTAAAAACCTTCATTTAGTCCCTCAAAATGGCCCCGTAAGTTAAAACTGCTAAAAATAGTAAATTGCCAAAATTGTCAGAAAATTGTTTTGAGCCAGTTGGAAAAGGTGGGTGGCCACTGATATCCATATGGATCAATCCTCCATCCTTAGGAATGAATGGTATCCATTGCATTGAGGTTCCCCATCAGATGAGGAAATTTCTGTTGAATTTGGCCCTGGGTGAGCCACTTTCCTTGGTGCACGAGTTGCCCTGCTTTGACGACTCGATAAAGCTGGATCCTTTGTTGTCAAGTGCCCTTGATATGTCTGTCCACAATATGATCATTTGATACCTTTTGTATGCAATCAGGGTTGAGCTCTGTTGGTGTCAGTTTTTCTACTACTTCTGAGGTGTCCAATAATGGTGGGAAATAAGGGCGAAGGAGATCCACGTTGAACATTGGGTGCAGGCCAAGGAAAGGAGGAATGTTGAGCTCAAAATAATTATCCCCCACATCCTTGGTGATAGTGTAGGGCCCATAACTGAGTGGTGGAAGCTTCTGATGGGTTCCTATAAGGCATTCTTTCTTCAAGTGAAACCAAACTTTGTTGCCGGCCTGAAACTTATGCGGCACCTGATGTTGATCATGGTGCTATTTGTGCTTGTCATTGGACTTCTGTAGGATATCCTGAACCTACTGGCGGATGTGCTGGATCCACTCAATGAATTGAGTGGATTTGTCAGCTTCATTTGGAGCAGGATATGAGTCGGTCGAGGTGGTCACAAGGGGAAGTGCAACATCTATGGGACCCAATGGTTGGAATCCCAACCCCACCTAAAAGGGGTTGTGGTCGTTTGATATATGTAGGGAATGATTGTAGCTATGTTGGACATAGAGAAAGATCTCATCCTATGTGTGAGGGTTCTTTAAATTATACATGCAAAGGATATGCAAAATCATTCGATTTACAACCTCGGTTTGACCATCTGTCTGGGGGTGGAAGGTCGTGGATTTGGTGAGCTTGGTGTCTAGCAGTGACCAGAAGATCGACTAGAATGTGCTGAGAAATAGACTATCCTGATATGAGACAATGATTTGTGGGATTCCAAAATGTACCCAGACTCGTTCAAAGAAGAGCTTCGCAGTGGCGTTTGCTATGATGCTCTTCTTGCAGGCAACCAAAATCGCCATCTTAGAAAAGTGATCAAGAACCACAAAAAAAAAGTCATTTCCCCACTTCGTGGACAGGAGGCCTGACATGTAGTCCATTGAGATGGATTCCCATGGCCTGTCAGGAGTAGGAAGAGGGGTTACATGCCTTTTTTCTTAGTGGTCGGTTTGGCAATAGCACAAGCAATGCAAGACCTAATATACTTGTTGACCTCCTGTCAAAGTTTTGGCCAGTAGAAATGTTTCTGTAACAATGCCATTGTCTTCTTGATGCCGAAGTGTCCTTCCACCCAAATGTAGTGGGCTTCCCAGATCATCTTCAATCACTCACTTTATGGAACACAGATATGGCCCAGACGACACAACAACCTATCCTGTATATGGAAATTATCGACAATTGTGTTTGCACCCAACATTTGGTAGGTGGTGGCAAAGTCAAGGTCTGTCTCATAGAGTTGGGTCCATTCAGATGTCTCATGGTTGCAAAATTATAGGACCATGGTGAGTGTTGTGACTAGTGTTCTGTTGAGGCAATCAATGATGTAATTGGTGCTTCCTGTTTTATACTTGATGTTGAGGTGGAATTGCTGCAAGTATGTGGACCCCTTTTGATGGCGGTCATTCTGCATTTTTCCCTGTGTCTGCATGAATGGAAATGTCTTATGATCAGGGTGGATGATTGTCTCCTTCCCAACAATGTAATGTCTCCATTGGCAATAGGCTTTCACAATGGAGTACATTTCTTTCTCGTAAGTAGGGTAGTTACGTACAGTATATGACAGTGTCTCACTATGATAAGACACGGGGTGGCCGTGCTGAGTGAGAATGATGCCCACAACATAGTCTGAAGCATCTGTCTCAATCTCAAAGGGATGTTGCCGGTCTGGTAGTGAAAGTACTAGGGCTGAGCACAAGCACTTCTTCAAATCATTAAACACTTGTTGTTGGGACCGACCCCATGCAAATTTTGGCTTACCACCACCCCTGTTTATTTGGCTGAGGGCCCATGCAATATGGGAGAATCCCAACATGAACCTGCAGTAGAAATTAGCAAGGCCCAAGAAGCTCCAAAGCTCAGTGAGTGTTGTTGCAGCTGGCCAGTCACGGATGACTTGGATCTTGGATGGATCCACATGTACGTCATGCTGATTAATGATGTAGCCCAGGTAATAGATGTTGTCCATGTTGAAGGAACATTTTTACAAGTTGGTGTATAGCTTGTGCTGTCATAGGGTGTGCAGAACCTGTTGAATATGCTGCAAGTGTTCGGCCCAAGTCTTTCTATAAATTAAAATTTCATCCAAATACACCACTACAAAAGAATTGGTGAATGGTCGCAGGATATCGTCCATCATCCTCATGAAAGTGGCTAGAGAATTTGTCAAACCAAAGGGCATGGCCAACCATTCAAAAAGGCCTTCCTTTGAATTGAAGGCGGTCTTCCATACATCTATCTGTTCTATCAAGACCTGGTGGTAGCCAGACTTCATATCAATCTTACTGAAGTATTTGGCCAATGTGATTTCATCAAGGAGGTTGTCGATTCGAGGAATCGGGTACCGGTTTCTAGCTGTGATTTTATTCAAAGCACGGTAATCAATACAGAGTCATTAGGTTCCATATTTCTTCTGTACCAGCATGATTGGGCTCCCACAAGGTGATGATATAGGACATGTGTGTCCCTTGTGGAGAAGTTCTTGTATCTATCGCTTGATCTCCTCATTCTCTAACAAAAAGCGACGATTGACTGGCTCATTAGGCAGTGGTGCGTCGGGGGTCATATCAATGGGGTGCTTGAATTGGCAGTTCAGAGGTACCCCAGTAGGTGAGGAGAATATATCCAAGTATTCTTCCACAACCTTATCTACTTTCTTCTACTGTGTGGAGAGGTCGGTCGCAGAGACCCTAGATGTGCCTATGATCTTTCGGTTATTCTAGTAGCGAATCACGAAGAAGACAAACTTCCTCATCTGAGAGATGACCTTACGACATTGTGTTAAGCCCTAATATTGGCTCATTACCCCTTAACCGGGGAATATTATATTAGTAATGTTATCTTATTTATGTCAGCTTTAGGCCATTAGTTGTAATTATACCTCCTAGTCTTCTATATATACCAAGGAGACATTTTAATTTTGAATCATCTTGTACTTGACCATTTAAGTGGGGTAAAAGGAGGTTGCCCCCTCAAAGAGGCTTATTATATGAAATTATCTCTTTTTCAAGGTGTTGATTACTTTTTCTGAGGTTTTTCTATGCTATATTGATATTTGGTTCTTAACATATGGTATCAGAGCTCAAGGTCTTGGGGTTTTGCTGATACATCTAAGACACCTTGGAATTCTTGCTATAACTTTTTTTCTACAACGTTTAAGAAGGAACGTCTTGGAGGATATTTAGAAGACAGATCAAGGTATGTTGGGTTCAAAATTCAGCTCCTGAGGCCTTATACTTTCAGAGATAAAGCCTGTAAAAGTTAGGGTTCTCGAATCATCCTACAATGAGTCTTTGCAGAATTTTCTCTATAAAAACATTTCTACAATGTTTCAGACCCTGAACTCTGAAGGATATTTACAGAAATTAGTAAGGTATCTTTGGTAAAAATTTCAGCTTCTGGGTCATCTTAAATTTGTAGATACACCTTGTGTAAGATAGGGTATCTGACTAGTCCTATTGACTAGTCTCAAGAAGCTGTTCTAGGTAAAACAATCATAACTTCTTCCTAGAGAATCCAAATTGAGTGGGATTGGTTTCATTGGATTTTGGACAGTCTTTAGTATTTTTGGTGTGAGTTTCATAATTTTATATCAATCATTTTGTGCGGGGCACGCTATACAAGTCAGATCTCCTGGAAAGGCCAAAAATCGTCAAGTTGTGGGGAAGTTACCGTAAATTCCACTTGAAACATCAAATTTTGATCGAACCTATGTCATTGCAGAGAATAAATATCATAGAACTACATAAAAGAAAGTTTCATACCCAGAAGTGCTGAAACTTGGGAGATACAACAGAAGAAACATTGTCTAGCAGAACCACCTCAAAATCAAGGTTCAAAAGTGATACTTGGCCAACATGCCACCAAAAAAGGAAACTTTTACACCAAATAAGCCTCCACAAAATCCTACTTGGACTCTTGATGAAGGTGAATAAATGCGTAGGGACATAAATGATTTACAAAAGAATAGAGTAACAAAAGATGAACTATAAGAGATGATGGAGGGTTTGAAAGGGGAGATCACGGAAGTATTGAAAAAATTTGTAATAGAGAAAACATCTGAAAGTGAAAATGCATCCCATGAAATTCATGATGAGGACACAAGGAAGGTGAATCAAGAATGGAGAAACTCCAACTTTGGTTTGAAGACCAACCATGCTCCTAAGATTGATATGAGGAAGTTTGATGGCAAGGACCCAATC
>ML797417.1:265706-299114 GCA_009831015.1 Picea engelmannii
TTCATAAAAAAAACTTGTCTCTAATAATATAATAAGATTTAAATTGTAAAAACATTACCATATAAAAGATATTTTTTTACCTAAAAATTTAAGCGTTTTAAAATTTTAGTTATGCTGAAAATAAAAACCATGGTGTAAAAAAAATTGTAATTTGAATTAAAAATAAAAATTGTGGTGTTCAAAAAATTGTAGTTATGTTGAAAATAAAAACCGTGGTGTTCAAAAAATTGTCAAAAACAATACACAATTTCATAATGTAAATAGTGCCTCTTGTTTTATAAAAGACGAGACTACAATTGAAAGAGGGTTTTTGGATTTGTATTGTATCAGAACAATATTTTTACTTTATGTTTTAAAGAGAAAGAGCCACTTTTGGAAATTTTGGAATATATGAAAATGAGATTATTCTTTTTTATATATTTATGATATGAAATTATAGATTATGGTCTAATGAATTTCTTCTTTACTATGCTATGCATGTTTATATTGTTTAAATTTCTTTATGAGTACAACAATGGTGTAATAAGTAGGTTAAACAATTAATTGTTTCTATTCTTATTTCACTTTTATATTAACTTATTATTTGCATAAATAAACTTATTATTTTGTAGAGAGTATCATTTTTAATGTACTCATTTTTGTTAGTTTTCTCCTAATCGGGATATGTTAGAACAACTTAGTTTTGCATTTAAAATATTGATAGACAACATTGGTTAGTTTAGTTTTATATTTTAATTTATTTGAGAACATTCTATTATCATATTAATATTAGTAAATAATTTTAGAGTGACAACCAGGCCCACATACTGGTTAGAAATTTCATTCCAAATGAGAGTGGTCTAATTGAGACTTTCCATCAGGTGTTCTCCCTTACCTGATTGACAGGAAAAACTAGATCCATCAACACTTCCCCAATTTTGTTTTCACTTTGATGTTGATTTGATTGATACTTCATCCTATTATGGACCACTTGAAGTTTTTCTTTATTATTTTTCAAAGTTTCTTTAGTCTTTTCCATATGTGAGTCTACTACCTATACTTTGGAATGGTCTTGCAAAGAGTATGTGGTACTAGGATATAGATACCCATAAATAGATTCAAATGCATAAATCTTAGTATATGTGTGATAGGTGGTATCATAAAACCATTCCACTAGAAGAATCCACTTTACCCATTGATATTGCTTGTCTGAAGAATAACAACGAATATGACCTTCTATATATTTGTTAACTATTTTTGTTTGACCATCTTTTTATTGGAATCATTGAATAACAAGTGCCATCTTCTTTCCACAAACAAAAACACAACAACTTGGGCATGGAAGGAAGTTGCAAGGATTCCTCCAATTATATGGGATGATTTTAAATGCCAAAGGTGTTGAAATATTGTAACTTTGAAGAATATTCTAATTATATTTGATTTATTATCTTATAGATCATATCCCCTTTTGCGGATTGATCATGTCGGGTCTTGTATAAGATCAAATCTGATTTTTTGGATTGGTCAAACCATATTTATATGGTGGTATTTGTAAATTCAGCCCCTAGTGTTTATAAAGTGGTTTTAACCATTTCTAGAAGAAGTCAGCCCTACCATGTGAAGAGACATAACCCTAGTGCCTCCTCAACTAGTATTTATATGTGAGGATGGTTCCTCACTTACACACTCTCACACTCACTCATCTAGTGCACATGTCTTGAAGGCAGTTGCAGTAGCAGGAGGAAGGAGAAGAGAGGCACATGATCAGTCTTAGTTTATTCTTGGTGTTTTAGTCTTAGTCTTGGCATTGTATTGTCAATATATTAATGGGGAAGTTTTGTTGGGATTTCTCCCCCATGATGGCTTTCCAAGATAAAATGTTGTGTATCTTGTGATTATGTTTCTTTCAGTGATCCTCTTTATGCTGTTGTTTCGGAAATGCATTGAATTCGGAAATAACCTAATAACAACAGTAAAAAATTAACATGGTATCAAAGCCTGAATGAATAGAGCATCTTCACTAGGTATCTAAAAACATAATTGTTGTCATACAAGGAGATTAGATATTTTTACTGAAGAAGAATTTTTTACCAAAACCTATCTTGGGAAGTGTGCCTTTCCCTAACGCATCTTTTGGCATCTTGAGTGAACGTTTTTAGTGGCCAAACTCTCTGGAAAGTCAAACCCTAGTTTTGGCTAGTACTAAAAAATCGAAAAACTAGGAAACCAGAGTCAGTACCAGAAATACTAGTCCATATTTATGCAAGTCAAGTTTCAAGGAGTAAAACTTGTTATTTTCTTAAACAATTAGCTCCAAAAAAATCGCCTCAACCCAACACTTCTCCTAGTAAGCTCTGATTCAATTTTTGAGCACTTTCACTTTCTGGTCATTTTCTTAGCTCCAGGTCAAGATGTCTGCAAGCACCAATCTTGTTGACAAGATAGAAGGTGTGGAAAATTTTCATTCTTGGAAGTACAAAATTGGACTCATTCTTGAAGAGAATGACCTTGCAAAATTCACAAAATAAAATGTACGGGAACCCGAAGAAGATGTAGTCAAAGAGAAGTACAAGAAGGATATGATTAAGGCAAAAGAATAATTTTGAATTTCATTAAAGGCCACTTGATCCCTCAAGTGTCTTCTAATATTACTCCAAAAGAGATGTTTGATGCCCTAACTAGAATTTATGAAGGAAAGAACACCAACCATAAGATGAACTTGAGAACCCAACTCAAGAACATGAATATGCAAAAAGGTGAAATGGTTCAAGACTATTTCTATAGGGTTTCTCAATTCAAGGAACAATTAGAGGAAATTGGAGACAACCTAGATGCATATGAACTCATAATGAAAACTCTTAATGGTCTCACAAGACCTTGGGATGCCTTTATCCAAACTGTTTGTACAAGAAAAAAGAAACTCCAATTTTATAGTTTATGGGAAGAATGTGTTAAAGAAGCAAGAGTGGTTGACCGTGAAGCCATCCTATTAATATATGAAGATCAAGCCTCGGCTGCTCATACTAAGGGTGGAAGGAAAAAGTCTCATTTTCAAAAGGTGACCCACCTTCATAAAGAATCTCACTCTCCAAAGAGATTCTAGAAATATCATAAGGGTGAAAGAAAGGGAAAATATTTCTCATCCTATAAATGTTATCATTGTGATAAGATGGGACACATTGCTAAGAATTGTCCTACCAGAAGGGAAGAATACAAGAGGAGAAATAAAAAAATACATCATGTTGATGCAGCTAAATATGATGAGCCACCCAAGAGGTTTACTAAAGAATATATTCAAGATTATGCTTTGTTTTCTGCCCTCTCGGGATCTGTGACACCATGAGAGGATACTTGGCTCATAGACAGTGGTGCATCTAAACACATGACAAGTCATAAATATATTATCTCTATCCTTATATAAAGGGACTTCACCCATAAAGTTTTACTTGGAGATGATTATCAGTACCCTGTCAAAGGAATAGGATAGTGCACCTACAAACTTGATTCAGGAACTCCGATGAGAATGAAGGATGTACTCTATGTACTAGGTTTGAAAAAGAACTTACTCTCTACTTCAGCCCTAGATAAGAAAGGTTTCAGGGTTGCATTCATGGATGGTGAAGTTCCTATGTGTCCTAAAGGAAAAACTATAGAATATGCAATTGTTATTGGAACAAAAGAAGGTGTTTTATACAAGTTAAAAGGTTACTCAGATGTAGCCTTGATTCACTCTACTGAAAGTCCCTGTGAACTTTGGCATAGAATAATATCTCACATTAACTACAAATCCTTGCCATATGTGAGCAAGGTAGTTACAGGTTTACTAGAATTAAAGGTTGAACATGAAGGTGTATGCAAGGGATGTGCACAAGGAAAGAACATAAAGAATTCTTTTCCAAAGAGAAAAAATAAAGAAAAAGGAATCTTGGAACTTGTCCACTCATTTGTATGCAGTCCAATGCCATCAACCTCTCTAAGCGAGTATGTATACTATGTATCCTTTATTCATTATTACTCTCATAAGACTTGGGTTTATTTCTTGAAGTCAAAAGATGAAGTACTTGGAAAGTTCAAGGAATTCAAATCCTTGGTAGAAAAACTTTCCAAAAATAAAATCAATATACTCAGGTCAAAAAATGGAGGAGAGTAAACCTCAAATGAATTTGGATTTTTTTTGCAGAGATGTATGGATTAAGAGGGAGCTCACCACTCCCTATAATCCTCAACAAAATGGTGTAGCAGAAAGAAAGAATAAAACAATTATGGAAGTAGTAAAAACTATGATTCACGATCAAGATCTTCCAATGCATTTATTAGCTGAAGCAACAAGAACGAACAAAATCATATTTCCAAAACATATTATCCCATAGTGCACTTGGATTCAAAACTCTTGAAGAAATGTTCATTAGAAAGAAGACACAAGTAAGCCATCTCAAAATATTTGGTTTTCCAGTATTTGTACACATTCCAAAAGAAAAGGGTTATGCTCTGTCGATGTTCCTCAGGGGTAATATTAAGGAATATTTGGGGATCCTCTATGGTATAGTCCATTATTTTCACTTGGTCGTGGCCTCCATTGTTGTAAGTACATTCATTTTCCTAGTGTGACTCACTGCATTGTAGGCACCAAGGGTTTTCATCCACCACATTGGCAGGGGTTAAAGTATTTGGAATCTCTCAATCATTCTTTCATATGTAAACTTGGTTCCCTTTCTGGAATTGACCCTTGTATGGAACCCTAGGGGCTTGTTGTTGAGTCCTCTCTAGGTTGATAATCCTATTCACCATTATCTCTTGGGTTTTTACCATGACATCTACAACTAGTTTCAACTTTTCCAAGCTAGCACTAATGTCTGAGGTAGGTTCAACATTGTGGACTATCTTAGGTTTAGTGTCCATTTTAATTCTTGGGGTTGAGAAATGTTCAACTTTGGATGATGAAATGTTTTCTTAGATCCTTGTGGCTACTTCTTAGGATTCTTTGATAGTTTGAGGGATTTTATATCTGAGTAGATAAAGTCTTTGGTATAGATGAAAGGAAGGAAACTAGGAGAGGGATGATGACTCACAAGGATCTTTTGCAACAAGGTTTCAAACTTGTTTTGGAATTACCTAATGGTCTCATTCTCTTGTTTCACGAGGTTATTTAGCCTTATTAGCAGTATGTTTGGGTCTTCCTTAACACTCCATAGTTTGAGGAAAACTTCCTCTAACATGTTTATGGTTTTAATACCTCCCTCAAGAAGACCATTGTACCAATGCCTTGCACCATCATGGAGGGTAGCAGAGAACAATTTCATATCCAAATATTCAACATCATAACTAATGGGATGAAGCTAGAAGAAGGCCCAAAAATTTCTCATGTGATCCTCGACATTGATTACATCATTTTTGATGAATTTGGGCAACCATTTTTCATACTTACGAGGCATTTTCCTAGAGTAGCCCGGTATATCTGTCATGTCTAATAGTTGGAAAATCTTGGATGACCATTGTATTTTGTTATTGGATTGATTTGGAATGATGGTATCAGTTCCCGTGCTAGAGATTGTGTTTAAGGGAATATTGTCTCCAAAAATTGATTTTACTACATGAGAGTTTCAGGGAGGCTTTCTTCTAAAGCATTGGGGAGGGTTGGTGTACCTCCCTATGGATTGTGGAGTCGCCAGATAATTTTTTTGAAATTATCAGAGGAATGAGGGAATCACCCTCAGTGGAGTCGTCAGGTAAGCTTGTAAGATAAATATTATTGAGGAAAGTCTTATAAAAAAAAAGTGTCATTTGAGGAATATTGACTCAGTGTTCCCCTGAAATGATGCCAAAATTTATCGTACAATTTCTACTTTCATAAAAGGAAAGGGTAATTGAGATAAAATTGGTGTAACTTGAGATTATCCTATCACTGTCACCTCAATAAGATGCCTCTTTATATTTAGGGTTGAAGGCCCAGGGGAGATGCCCCCAGTGGCCTGGGGGTTTGAGAAGGCAAGGTCAAGATATCTATTAAAAGGTCCCCTCTCACAAGTCACCATTGATCAGAAAGTCCCAAGGTTACAACCAATGAAGTGATAAAATATCAAGATGTACCTTCCTTGAACAAAGCAACAAGAAAATATATTTTGCAAGTACAACTTGTCATTAGCAGTTCATAAAAACACATACTTTCTGAACAAAAGAAATTGGTTGATAATGATGAAGTAAACATAAAATTATAACAACAATATTTATAAGATAATACTTCACAACAAGTTCCTTGAAACAAATTAAAAATGACTAAGAATAATCAACCATTAAGATCATAATACTAGCATTTATTAGAAGCAAACAAGGAAATGCATTAATCAACCTTTTCAATTTGTTTTTAGAAGCCTTTAATGCTGCAAAATATGGTTGTAGCTTACTGTAGTAACAAGAACAATATTGTTAGTAGGTTAGGCTATTCTAGTGTTAGAAGTAGTTAGTGAAAAGCTTAGAGTGTGGGTTTTAATGGTTGTTTTGATCAATCACTCAATAAGAAGACTTATACTAGTGCTTTAGGGGGAAAATGGAATCAATGATGTGGCAGCAAATGTTGAAGAAAAATGACAATAGGAGAGTCAAAGACAAGAGAGATTGATAGTTGGAGTGTTGGTAACCCAAGGCTTCAACTATCAAACCCTAGGGGAAACTAGCTACTAAGGTGTAGGTAACCCTAGGCCTTAGTAGAATTTCCTCCCTCTTCAGCTCAATGATGAAGCAAAACAAATGGCTAAGATGAAGCAATAAAAAGTAGGGTGTTGCAATGGAAAGGCCCTAGAAAATACTAGTAGGTGAAGGCTTTTAAAGCTAGGACAATAACATGTGCTAGACTTCCTAGGATTTTAAACAAGCAATTTCATAATATTAATGTAAAATGCAAGATAACATAACTATAACCATTAAATTAATAAGAATTGTAGAAATTTAACTTATACACATCAAGAATCATCAAGAAAAACCTTAGTTGAACACTTCCACCAAGAAACTTGCCAAAATACTCCAAAATTTAGCCTTCCTCAATAAGTGCGCCTAAAATTTCAGCCAAGTAACCCTAGATAGGGCACAAATTTCAGTCCTCACAAGTGTGAGTGAAAGATGATGAATAATACAAGGGTTACAACCATTATTTATACAATATCAATGACTAGAATTAGGTCAAAAAGGCCGACATGGCCAGTGATACATAATATCCAGTTTTTACATTAAATGTCATAATAAAACCCTAAATCAAGTTGTAAAGATGACATCATGCCCTTTTAGGGTGATGCTAGGAATTCTTAGGGAAACATTGGCCTCCTAGAGAAAACCGTTAGGCCTCCTTGGGCCTCTGGATCCTACTACACATGCCACTTGGCACACAATTGCCTCCAAAGTGTCCAAAACATTGTGTGATGTCATGGACCTTCCAAGGACTACATCATGGTGAAAAGGGAAAGACCCCCCTAGGTCCAGGCCTTCTAGGATGTCCCTGGTGGAACATCCTCCTCTCTCTGTAGTGTAAACCCCTAATTGGCTCTACCCATGTCCGGGGTCTCAACATCCATCTGGTGGGATTTTATCCCTACGGAGGTCTGAACTAATCATCTCCCAATGTGTACCTGTCCATCGAGTGTGGCCCTACAACATCAATAAGTACACCCTCCATGGGATCATAAGTCACAGAGATCATAGCAATGTCAATCACTTCTAATCATCAAGTTATTTAAACATGTGCATGAAATCCCCTTTACTTGGACAAGTGCTCAAAGAAATTATGCTATTCTACAAGCCAATTTTGGAGCGGACTCTAGGATGTCCTATTGGGATAGCTCTCATTGGATGTGGGATGTTCTCGGGTGAAGAAAAATCTAGGCCATGTGAGTGGATGTGGTGGTAAGGGATGTCTGGGCCATGGATGCAGTGATAATAGGGAAATGTATGGCTTACATGTGGGTGCCTCTGACGAGGGTAAGTTGCACCTTTTCATGGATGCAAATGTTCCCAAGCTCATTCATGCCTTTTATCTTTTATTCTTATTTCTTTTTCTTTCAAGATACTAGCTGGAGGACATTGCCTTGGTGTTGTGACCAGTGGTGACAATGTTACCCACAAGAATTTCATGGAAATGAAAAGGTTGGCTCATGATTAGACCCCCTTTCTCTCGGTTATGACACCAAAAGACACTACCCTAGCGTAGTGACCAGTTAAATGGTAGTGTCATACTGCTACATGCCCATGGAAAAAATAGGTTGGCTCATGATGAGACCCCCTATCCTCCAACTAGGTATTGATTTTTTTTTTTATGGGTCCCTTTGTTTCTTGCTGAGAAGCCTTTTATTTGTTTCTCAGGGATCCATGGGTGAAGCATCTCTGTTGATTAAGGTTGGTTTTCATTGATGTCAACCCTTGAAGAAAGACCAATAAAAAAAATGTTAGGGTAATGGAACCAAGTTTGTTTAATGTAAACATGGCTCATTATTGTCTTGTCATGGTTGATAATAAGTGAAAATGGATGAACTCCAAAGTGGTCCCCTTATGGTGAAATCCCTCATGGGAAGATGCTTTGCAGATTGAGTTATCCTACAAGTATGGATAGAGAACCCATGATTATTTGGGGAATAATCAGATGAAGGTCATTGAATTTTTCAGTAACACTATCCTAGATGGATATTTATTTTCATGCCATTTCCAGTGGTATGTGGAACGTCACATAAATCCTCACGGTTAGAGAGTTATGGCCATGAGAAGTTGGTGAACCCAGAATTGGGTAATGGACCAGAGTTTATTTGATGGATAATGGTATGAGTTTTGATTTGTTTGTAGGTAATACTATTCTATATGGATATTACATTTCATTCCATTTCTGGTGGTATGTGGAGCATCACATAACTTGAGTTATGGCCTTACGAAGTTGGAGGACCATCATATGTCATCTAGAAGCCCCAAAAGGTCAAAGTAGTCAAAGTGGTTTAAGAGATTTTAGAAGGTAAATAATAAAGTGAAGTTATGAGTGTGCTATAATTCAAAGTGAATACAAAATAAATTATTTAAATAATAAATTTAATGGAGAAATTAGAAGTGGGTTAACCCTAAAATAAGGAAAGTGGGCAAAGTGACCTAGAAGACGTTTTTAAGGAAGCTGCTTAGAGAGTATAAATAAGAGGCAAGGCTCTCTCATTTCATATCACACTTGAGTATATTGAATATCTATAGGTTTCTGAGGTAACCAAAGGATATCTAAGCCAAATTTGTGAGGAAAGCTGAAGAAAAGAAGGCCAAAATTCAAGGAAGTGTAAATTCTTTTGATGATGTTTTCTAAGGTATGTTATTTACAGGTCATATCACCATTTTCACAATACTTTTTTTTCTAGAATGATTCAGACCTTGAAATTACTATTCCATTGAGGAAACATATCCAAGTATTGGTGGTAAAAAATTCCACTTGTGGGTTGTTGTATTTTTGGAGTTACACTCCGTGGAAAATAGGGTTTGTGGCTAGTCCTAAAACTAGTCTAAAACGGGTGTTTCGGGTAAAAACATCATAAATTATTCATAATAGATCCAAATTCAGAAAGAAAAAATATTTTGGTTAGATCATAGTTTGTAGTTACATTCTTTGTAACATTTTTAGATCTATTCAACAAATATTCCGTGCGGGGCATGCTCTACAAGGTTTCTCTCTAGAATAAGCCAAAATTCAACAAGGTATGCCATTTTTGCTATAACTCCTTTATGAGAGGTTCCAAGTAGCAAAACCTGGAGTGATTTCATAAAACACACTGAAGAACAGTGTGTATTAGTTTCATATATTTATTCATTACAGGTACAAAGTTATGATTATTTCAAGTTAGGGTTGTTGACTAATCCAAAACTAGTCATGTGAGACTAAAGAAAAGTTTGATGAAAATGCTAGTCTCTTGTTGTTAAAGTTAAGGAAGGTTTGAAATTATGTGATCATATACACCAGGTCTATTACAGAGTTACAAATCATTTTGGATGATGAAATTTATGGGGGATTTTGGTTGAGGTACAAGTTGGGTACATGGTTGAGACAAGTAGTTGATGAGTTGACACATACATGAGGTGTATAGTTGATGATGTTGGTACATATTGATGAGTCATAGCTGATGAGTAGTTGACACATGATTGGTAAATACTTGGTACATGGTTGGTTTCACTTGTTTATGGTACATGCTGATTACAGGTTGTTTGGTACAGGTTGGTGCACGGTTGATGCACTTGTTTATGGTACAGGTCGAAGTACAAGTTGATGCATGGTTTAGGTTTATTGGTACATATTTACAACGATATATCTCACAGTGATAGTGTGACAGTGGTTCCATCATTCTACTTCTACTTCAGGGTGGTTGGACAGAGCAAGGACAAGTGGTTGTAGCCACCTTTCGGTTGTAGTCGGATAACATAGGGGGTTGTAGCCTCCTTCTGGTTGTAGCCAGAGAATTGGGGAGTGGATCTTCCCTCAGGTTGTAGCCTGAGAAACTAGGGGGTTGGAGCCCCCTTCCAGTTGCAGCTGGAAAATAAAGGAAGTTAGTGCTTCCAATGAATGTAATTCTTCAAGACATATAAGAAAAAACATTTTGTGGTTTTCTCCCGCTTTGGGTTTCCACGTAAAACATTGATGTACTGTGTATGTGTATTATTGTTAATTTTTTCACTATTCATTATTGGATGATAATTCTACATTGATATAACACTTGGATTATTTGGTTTAAAAAGGATTGTAATTTCTCTATTACTGATTCACCCCCCCCTTAGTAATCCAACAATTGGTATCAAAGCAGGTTCCTTTAGAAATCAGTTTAACCACTGAGAGGTAGATCATGGAGAGAAACAACTTATATAAAAATGGAATACCACAGTTTGATGGATAGAAGTATGCTTTTTGGAGTATAAGGATGAATACATATATACAGGCACAATGATTTAAAATTTGGCAATCAATTGTAGATGGATACACAACACCAAGAATTCCACCAACAAATGAAAAAGCAGTAAAACTCGGTTAGAATAATTCCAAAGCCACAAATTCACTTCTGAATGGTCTCAAAGAAACAATATTCACCAAAGTTGCACATTGTAAATCCGCTAAAGATATTTGGGACAAGCTTCGAAATATTTAGGAAGGAGATTCAAAAGTCAAAGCAGCAAAGCTTCAAACTTACAAAGGTCAGTTCGAACAACTAAAGATGAAGGAAAATGCGAATATTGCAGCCTACTTCTTATGAGTCTATGAAACAATGAAGGCAATCATAAGATCGGGAGAAGAAATCGAAGAATCGGTAATTTTTCAAAAGGTACTAAGATCTCTTCCTATGATCTTTGACCCTAAGATATCACCACTAGAAGAAAGATCAGATCTAAACTCAATAAGCATGGAAAAACTGCATGGAATCTTCACATCTTATGAAATGAGAACTGAACAAGAAAATCCAAATTTAAAAGAAGAAACTTTCAAAGCATCCAAAAGATCAAAGAAAAAGGAAAATCAACAAGAAGAACATAGCAACAATAATGATGTCTCAGAAGATGATGAAAAGTGGCCAATTTCGTCAAAAGACTGAACAAGGGAACCGATGGTAGGTATAGAGGTAATCTTCCTTTAATTTGTTTTAATTGTGATGGTATTGGTCATTTTTCTAACAAATGTCCTCATAAGAAAAAGAGAAATGATGAATGTTACTCAAAAGGAAAATAAACATATAAAGGAAAAAGAACTACAAATAAAGTTTTCAAGAAACGTTTATGCACCAAAGAATACATCTCATCATCAGATGAAGATGAAGTCAGTGACAATGAGACAGGAGGAGTTCTATTCATGGAAATAGAAGATTCTGATAAAGAACACTCCGAAGAAGAATACGAAGAATCCGAAGAAGAATATGAATAATTCGAAGAAGAAATTGAAAAGGCAGAAGTTGACTATCGAGAAGAATTGATGTGTGCCATAGAAGTTATCAGAAGATAAAAGAATAAAAATAAGAAAATATACGCGGAACTAGATAAGAAAGAAGACACTCAAGAACTAGAACAAATGATCACAAATTTGAAGGTTAAAATAGAATAAGATAAAATAATTGAAGAAGCACTCAAAGAACAGATAGAAGAAAAGGACAGGATCATTGGAAATTTGGAAGCAGAGATTGTCACATTAAGAAAGGATATTCAAAAGAAAAATATGAGAATAGCTCAAATGTTTTGGATGACATTATCAACAATAAAAAATCTCATCTTGAAAAGTTCAGACTTGGATACAATCAGACATAAAAGAGATCAAGCTCCAAAACAACAGAGAAAGAAACATATCAAAAAATCTATGCAGAAACAATCAAAGGGGATATGAAGATATACAAGGAAGATTACAGGGACACTCATCCACTGAGAAGATTCATATTTCAGAATAAAAAACAAACAGATATGCCTCATGAAGAAGAAGGATTCATAAGAGCACCTCCTTTAAAAAAATCTTCAACTCCTAGGTATCAAACTATATTTTTTGGTTTATGTTATTCATGCAATAATTTTGGACATAAAGTTGTGAATTGATGAGCTAACAATAGGAACATAAAAAAATTTGAAAGTCATACACAAAAGGTTTATCCAAGAAGGCCTAGTGAAACCTAGAGAAGAAGTTACAATAGGTTTGAATCTTTGAGCACTAAAGTGGAATGTTACAAATGTAACAACTTTGGACACATGGCCAAAGATTGTAGAATGACAATCCCTCCTAGATAACTGCAACAAAATAACAATAGTCATAGACAAGAACCTCAGAAAAGGACATGGACAAGAAAGAAAAATCAGTATAGCAATGAATAATGCACACTCGCTCTACAAGCTAAGCAGAAGAAACATGGTTGGTATGTTGTCAGTGGTTGTTCAAAACATATGACAGGTTATAGAGATAGGTTTCTTACATTAAGAAAGGAAAGAGATGGATCAGTCTCCTTCGGAAATGATGATTTAGCTAAAATCATTGGAAAAGGCACAGTCGGAATTGGGAACAAGAATACAAAGGAAGAAAATGTTCTACTAGTAGAATATTTGAAACATAATCTTCTAAGTGTGAGTCAAATGTGTGACCAAGGTGATAAAGTTACTTTCGATTCACAAAAGTGCGAAATAAGAAAAGAAGGTTCAGGAAAATTGATTTCTACAGCTGCAAGAACTTCAAGCAACATATATGTGTTAAGTGAAATTGGAAATGAAAAGTGTTGTCTAGGAAAGGAAGATGAAATTTGGCTATGGAACAAAAGAATGGGTCACATACATTTTGATAACCTTGTCAAAGTCAGCAAAAGAGAAGCAGCCAAAGAAATTCCCCAGATCACAAAACCAACCAACACTTTATGCAAGCATTGTCAACAAGGAAAGAAAACAAAGACCAAGTTCAAATCAAAGGAATATTCAAATACAAGACCACTATAAATTGTGCATACTAATGTAGTTGGACTGACTACAACAAAGGTTTCAACAGGTGAAAAATAATTTATGTTATTAGTTGATGATTATACAAGAATGACTGCAGTTTGTTTTCTCAAGAATAAGTCAGAATCTTTTGAAAACTTCAAGATCTACAAGGAAATGGTTGAAAATGAAATGGATTAAAAAATCAAATGCTTGAGATTTGATAATGGAGGAGAGTTCACTTTAAAGGAATTTATGGACTACTGCAAAAACCATGGAATAAAAAGACAATTCGCCATTGCTAGGATACCTCAACTAAATGGAGTTGTTGAAAGAAAGAACACGACAATACATGAAATGGCTCAAATAATGCTAATGGATTCCAAATTGATAGATGTATTTTGGACACAGGAAGTATATACATAAGTTCACATTCAAAACATAATAATGCTCAGAAACAACACTGACAAAACTCCCTACGAGCTATGGAAAGGAGTACCAACAAATGTGAAGCACTTCATATTTTTTGGAAGAAAATGCTACATCAAAAGAGAAGATAGAAAAATGGGAAACTGTGACTCTCGTATGGACAAAGGAGTACTTGTTGGTTACTCAAGTACAAGGAAAGCATACAAGTGTTACAATATGAGATTGAAAAAAGTTGTGGAAAGCATCAACGTAACAATTGATGAAACGGGCAGACCGAAATTAAAGGAATAAGAAAATGAATCAATGGAACAACCTTTCGAAAAGGAAGCAAAAGATGAAAAAGAAGTAGAAGATGAAGATGAAGAGAATCTGACAGAAGCATAAGAGAAAGTTCAACACATGTATCCAAAGACACCTAGCATATGAGTACAGAAGAATCATCCTTCAGATTAGATTATCAAAAACAAAGATGCAAGAGTTGAGACTAGAAGAAGAATCCATTCATCAGAACAAACAAACCTAGCACTCTTATCTACAATTGAACCAAACTGTTTTGAAGAAGTCAGCAAGGATGAATTTTGGAATAAGGCCATGGATGAAGAATTGAATCAAATAGAGAAAAATGACACTTGGGAATTGGTTCCAAGACCAAAGAATAAGAATATGATTGGCACAAAATGAGTTTTCATGAATAAATTGAATGAAGATGGACATGATATAAGGAACAAAGATATATTGGTATGTAAAAGATATGCACAGATTGAAGGAATTGACTTTGAAGATACATTTACCCCAGTTGCTAGAATGGAAGAAATCCATTTTCTTTTAGCTTATGCTTGCTCCAAAAATATTAAAGTGTATCAAATGGACGTAAAATCATATTTTCTAAATAGGGAACTTGAAGAAGAAGTCTACATTGAACAACCAGAAGGATTTTAGTTGTCAAAGAATGAAGACTATGTGTGCAAATTAAAGAAGGTCGTGTATGGTCTAAAACAGGCTCCTAGAGCATGGTACTCTAGACTGGATATATATCTACAACGGGTAGGGTTTAGAAAAGGAAGTGCAGAAAACAACCTCTACATCAAGGTAAGTCAAGGTGATATTTTATTAATTGAAGTTTATGTTGATGATATTATTTTTGGTAGTGATGATGACAGGTTAAGCCAAAAAATTTCAAAGGATATGTAGAATGAATTTGAAATGTCATTACTTGGAGAATTATCCTTCTTTCTGGGACTTTAGATACATCAAAGAAACCAAGGAATGTTTATTTCTCAAACCAAGTATATCATAGAAATGCTAAAGAGGTTTGGAATGGAAGATTGCAAACCAGTTATCACTCCCATGCAAACCAGTTGCAAGTTGAGTAAAGATGGTGATTCAAAGTATACATATCAGAGGAAATATAGGTCAATTATTGGAAGCCTACTATATGTGACAACATTCAGACTAGATGTAATGCAAGCAGTTGGAAAAGTGGCACGATTTAAAGCAGCACCAAAGGAATCACATGTATTAGAAGTGAAGAGGATTTTCAAATATCTCAAAGGAACAAAAGAGTTTGGATTATGGTATCCAAAAGGAAAGGATCTATCACTTATTGCCTACATAGATGTAGATTGAGCAGGTTGTATTGATGACTAAGGAAGCACCAGTAGAGAAGCACTCTAATTGGGTGAGTGTTTAGTATCATGTCTAAGCAAGAAACAATCATCAATATCTTTATCCACAATCGAGGTAAAGCATATTGTAGTAGCATCATGTTGTACACAGGTTCTTTGGATGAAAAAAAATCTGATAGATATACAAGTTGAGTATGATGAGCCCATTCCAATCTATTGTGATAATACAAGTGCCATCAGTATCTCAAAGATCCCGGTGATGCACTCCAAGACAAAGAACATTCCAATCAAGTATCACTTTCTACGGGAGCAGGTTGCAGAAAAGAACAATAGGCTTGAGTATGTGGGAACAAAAGAACAAGTGGCAGACATCTTTACAAAACCACTTCCACAGGAATCCTTTGATTATCTTCACCAGAGACTAGGAGTTATTTCTACTCCAAAATGAATGCTTTTGAATTCTTATCTTATATGTCTTAGATGTACACAAGGAAGCATTGTAAAGAGGACAATCCAGTTAGGGGGAGCAACCCCGGATGGAAATATACCTTTTCCATTGATGACAAAGGGGGATACATTCATCATATGCAGAGGACAAAGGCAGGGTTCTAGGGGGAGCAATGGTCACAGATATGCAGAGGACAAAGGCATGCTTCCAGGGGGAGAATGAGTGATATGAATTCAATATTGCATGAAATAATTTCAGTTTTGCATCAGACTGTTTCCATCAATTCCAAAGGGGGAGATTATTGATTAAGGTTGGTTGTCATTGATGTCAACCCTTGAAGAAAGGCCGGTAACACAAAGGTTTGGATGATGGACCCAAGTTTGTTTGATATAAATATGACTCGTTATTTTATTTTCATGGTTGATAATAAGTGTAAATGGATGAACTCCAAAGTGGTGCATTTATGGTGAAAGCCCTCAAGGAAAGACGGTTTGTGGATTGAGTTATCCTTGAAGTATGTTTAGATAAAACATGCTTATTTATGGAATAATGAGATGAATGTCAGTGAATTTTTCAGTGAAACTGATGCAGGAGAATCTCTCCATGTCATCCATCCAGCCACGTCAGCGCATGCACTCAAGGCTGAAGAGAGGCGTAGCCCTCATCTTCAATTTTGAAATTGAATGTAATTAACTGTCTTAGGTTGTTGAGCCATGAGGCCATGCTTTGCACAGTCGTAGAAGTAGGTAGGCCTTTAATTCTTTGAAGGCTGAGATCTAGATCTGATTTGCGGACTAGACAGCCCATTCAATGTTATTGAATAGGGTAGGTAGATTGGAGGGAAGAGGTCAAAGAGCCCCTCTTGTAAAAGATCAATTTCGATCTCATTTTGGTAATAGTTTTTAGGAAGGAGAGTAAGAGAAGAGATGAGATCTTGTTACAATCTGCGCTCATAACACCTTTGTAAAGAGACATTTTTATTAATACAAACCATAAGCAATTTTTCCTGCATGTAATTTTGTGTTATGTGGATGCTTTCCTTGTGTTCTTTTATGTTGTAGATGTATGCTAGAAATTTGCAAGTTGTTTGATTTTCAGGTTAAGGTTCTTTGTGGTTTCATGCCAGGAGGACTTGACAGAGTACTATGGTCTCTGAATACCAGTTCACTGAAGCACTTCTGAACTCTGCGGATTAAGACAAAGATGTGCCAGGTGGGCACATAAGCTGAAGTCATTAACTCGGAGGAAGACCTTTGAGGTTACTGAACACCTTAGGAGGCAAGGCTGTGGATAAAAATAGTTGCAGACAGAATCTCTAAGGAGTTCTATAAAGCTCTGCCAGGTGGGCATTGAGCAGGTGCATGGAGTGCACAGAAGAGGAACTCTACTGTGAGTTTTGTAGCAGCTCTGACGGGTGAGCATTGAGCTAGTGCAAGGAGTGCACAGAAGAAGAAATCTGATGTGAGTTCATTAGAAGCAAGAATCATCTGAGAATTCTTAATACTCTGCCAGGAGGGCATTGAGTAAGTGCTAGAGTGCACAGAAGGAACTCTTTGAGTTCAGAGATTGAAGAAGAGTCCATAGAAGGATCTTCGCAGGGTTAGTGAACACCCTGAAAGACTCAGCAATAAGTTGCTTGAGCAGACAGAGTGCCAGGAGGGAATCATAAATTCTCCATCTACAGGAAGAAGGAAGAAGGATTTATTTCCTTAAGGTCTGAGTATTGGAGAAGCTCAGAAGGGGTAGAATTTTTGTGTGCATGAAGACTCTGCAAGAAGTGTAGAAGTCACAGAATCCTTCAAGGATTCGAGAGTAAAGCTCAGAAGGAACAATGTTTTTATATGTGCAGGCGAGGAATCAAGTCAAAGAGTTCACAGGTAAAGAAGACAAAGGTTGAAGCCTTTGGACATTCGGGAAAATTCTTCTAAGTCTAGGAAGAAAAGCACCAAAGCTCAGGAGGAGCAATAGATATCGTCGGATCAGCCGAGAAGATTTGGACCATTGAAGGTTTTCACGTACAGGAGGAGTGCACAAGAGAAATGATTTGAACCATCAGATCTTGAATGAAGAACCCGACAGTCGTTGGATCTGTTAGGAGCTGCATGAGGTTTAAACCCTCACGCATAGAGAAACAGAAGCAAAGTCCCAAAAAGGTTGGAGATCGAGATATCAACATTCAGGAGTTTGGGAGTCTAGAGGACAAAAGTATGGGCACTTGACATTAGAAGTCCTGAAGAGGCGAGATTAGATCTGAACCGTTCATCTAGGAGAGGACACGTGTCGCGAGATCGCCCATATCGGGGATTTAGATATTGAGGTTTAGAGAAGGAAGTCCTTTGACTTCGCGAGTGGCAAAGTCGCGAGAAGATCAGGATCGTCCATTTGAGGAGGATAGGTGGTAGAGATCTAGGAATATCGTGAACTCAGAATCTTGCAGGGTAAGAGCCCAAGAGTTGGGTGCTCCAACTCGCGAAGTTGCGAAATTGCAAGGAGCAAAGGCAGCCATTGGATCTAGGTCAAGGGAGGACCATCGAATCAGGGACCCCATCGCCTATCATGCATTTGGGGGTTCAGAGGTTGAGAGGAGTCACTTTTGACATCAGAAATCACAAAGTGCTGAGAGAGGAGGCTCGTGTGGACACGTGACAGAGCCACAAGGTGGGGCCCGCATGATAGATAGGCAGACACGCATCGCCTAGAGAATGGAGTCAACACTCCGTTGACTTCTTGCGTCTCAGGGATTCGCGATATAAGAGCATGGGAGCTCGACATTGAACCTCACGAAGTGGTGAGTTGTGAGAAGTACGGAAGGAAGGTCAACCTTTTCTAACTTTTATGTCTCGGAGGTTCACATGGGAAGAACACGGAGACTCAACCCTTCGACTCATGAAGTCGTGAGTAGCGAGAATGCGAGAAGAAAAGTCAATATTTCTTCTCAGGGGTTCATGAAGGGAAGGTGCCAAGGTTGGACATTGAAACTCGTGAAGCGGCGAGTGGCGAGAGGAGCTAGCGTTAAGCCTAGCCGGTGGTCACCCGAGGAAGGCACTAACAGAGGAAGAGTCATACCCATATAGGCATTTCGGGTATCGTGAGATTGGAGAAGGAGGAGTCTAATGCTTCGACTCACGAAATCGAGAGATCGTGAGATTTCGACAAGAGATTTTGGAAATTGGGCCTTGGTCATAGCACCGTGGTCTCTTGGGAAAGGTGGAGTTCGCGCCTAGTGCTGTTCGCACAGGGGAGCTTCCCGAAGGAACTGTGGATTGATTTGAAGGAGATTCCAGTAGGGAATTGAAAGAGTCACTTCGACTCAAAGAAGATAAAGAACGAGCCTGTGAGTGGACGTCGACCCGAGGGTCAATAGGGGAGGTCTGCGTCAGAAACTATCCTAGATGGATAGTGCTTGTCATTACATTTCTGGTGGTATTTGGAACATCACATAACTCCTCACAGTTAAAGAGTTATGGCCATGAGAAGTTGGAGAACCCAAGTTAGGGTAATGGACCCAAGTTTGTTTGATGGATAATGGTATGATTTTTGATATATTTGTAGGTAATACTATTCTATATGGATATTACATTTCATTCCATTTCTAGTGGTATGTGGAACGTCACATAACTCCTCACAATGTGAGATTTATGGCCTTATGAAGTTGGAGGACCCTCATATGTCATCTAGAATCCCTAAAAGGTCAAAGTAGTCAAAGTGGTTTAAGAGATTTTTGAAGGTAATCAATAAAGAGAAGTGATGAATGTACTATAATTCAAAGTGAATAAAAAATAACTTATTTAAATAATAAATTTAATGGAGAAATTAGAAGTGGGTTAACCCTAAAATAAGTAAAGTGGGCAAAGTGACCTAGAAGATGGTTTTAAGGAGGCTACTTGGAGAGTATAAATAAGAGGCAAGGCTCTCTCATTTCAAATAACACTTGAGCATATTGAATATCTATCGGTGTTTAAGGTAAAAAAATGATATCTAAGCCAAGTTTCTGAAGGAAGGAGAAGAAAAGAAGGCTGGAATTCAAGGAAGGATAAATTATTTTGATGATGCTTTCTAAGGTATGTTATTTACAGATCATCTCGCCATTTTCGTAATATTTTTTTTTCTAGGATGATTCAGATTGTTAAATTGCTATTCCATTGAGTAAACATATCAAAGTATCTGTGGTAAAAACTTTATCTTCTGGGTCGTTGTAGTTTAGGAGTTTCACTCCGTGGAAAATAGGGTTTGTGGCTAGTCCTGAAACTAGTCTAAAACAGGTGTTTCGGGTAAAAACATCATAACTTATTCATAACAAATCCAACTTTAGTAATACAAAATGTGTTGGTTATAGTATAGTATTTAGTATTTGTTTTAACATGTTTAGATCTATTCAACAAATATTCCATGCGGGACATGCTCTACAAGGTCGCTCTCTAGAATAATCCAAAATTTAGCAAGGTATGTCATTTTTGCTATAACGCCTTTTCTGAGAGGTTCCAAGTAGTGACACTTGGAGGCATTGCATAAAACACACTGAAGAAAGTTGTGTATTAGTTTCATATCTTTATTCATTACATGTAGAAAGTTATGATTATTTCAAATTATGGTTTTTGACTAATCCAAAACTAGTCATGTGAGACTAAAGAAAAGTTTGATGAAAATGCTAGTCTCTTGTTGTTAAAGTTAAGGAATGATTGAAGGTATGTGATAATATACACCAGGTCTATTATAGAGTTACAAATCATATTTTGTTGATGAAATTTATGAGGTAATTTGGTTGAGGTACAAGTTGGGTACATGGTTAAGACAAGTAGTTGATGAGTTGGTACATACATGAGGTGTATAGTTGATGATGTTGGTACATATTGATCAGTCATAGTTGTTGAGTAATGGAAATATGATTGGTACATACTTGGTACATTGTTGGTTGCACTTGTTTATGGTACAGGTTGGTTACAGTTTGTTTGGTATAGGTTGGTGCATGGTTGATGCACTTGTTTATGGTACAGGTTGATTACAGGTTGAGGTACAAGTTGATGCATGGTTGATGCATGGTTCAGGTTTATTGGTACAGGTTTACAATGGTATATCTCACAGTGATAGTGTGACATTGTTTCCATCATTCTACTTCTACTTCAGGGTAGTTGGATGGGGCAAGGACAGTTGGTTGTAGCTGGAGAACATAGGGGGTTGTAGCCTCCTTCTGGTTGTAGCAAGAGAATTGGGGAGTTGACGCTTCCCTCGGGTTGTATCCTGAGAAGCTAGGGGGTTGGAGCCTTCTTCTAGTTGCAGATAGAAAACAAAGGAATTTGGTTCTTCCAATGAATGTAATTCTTCAAGACATATAAGAAAAAACATTTCATGGTTTTCTCCCACTTTGGGTTTCCACGTAAAACACTGGTGTATTGTGTATGTGTATGATTGTTCATTTTTCATTGATCACTATTGGATGATAATTATACATTGATATAACACTTGTATTATTTGTTTAAAAATGATTATATTTGTTCTATTACTTATTCACCCCCCCTCTCAGTAATCCAAGAATCTCAAGGTTTCATTCTTTTGGATTTTATACTTTTCCAACTACTTTTACCCTATGGGCCTTTATCCCCTTCTTCCCACAAGGTAAGGTACAACCATTTACTAGTTGGGCCAAACCAAAGCTCAGACCAGTGTATGGGATGGATGAGTGAGAAAAATATGAAAAGTGGTAAGTATGGTGGGAATGAACGATGACCTTTCATGAACCCTCCCCCCCAAGTGGAAACTCAAACCCTATAGGAACCATCTTACTAGGGCATCATGTCATTCCCCCCAGGTATGTTCAAGTGGAAATGAATAAGGTCCAAGAACACATTAGAATAAAAAATAATCAAATGCACATATCAAAATGTTTTGAGAATCAGAGTGACACATACCATGATACCCAAACTCATTACCTCATGGAGAAACACCCATTTCCGCTGAAGGACTAGACCGATGGGATGGATTTTGCTGCTTCTATCAAGGTGGAGGCACTGAAGAAGAAAAGTATGGTCTCTCTAGGGCCAAGATCAAGTCGATATGGATCTCGATACTCCATGTCTAGGACCTATGGGCCTCGAGACATAATCTTCTTGGTCATCCCTAGGATAGGGGATAACAGTCCCTTCATGAAGGGTTATGAAAAAAGTATAAAAAGAGAAAGCATGTGTGTGCAATATGTAGTAACATTTGAAGAAGTGGATGATAAAATATTGTATATCATTCCAAGAGGGAAGAGTTGTGAAATCAGTTTTAGGTCAGTTTGACATTTTCATGTAACTTGTTTTATGGGATGTTTTAGACTATGAAATTTTGAGGAGATGAAGGAGAAATATTTGAGTACATGTGGTAAAAATTCCAGATCTTGGTTTTCTATAATTTTTGAGATATTCCCTATGAAAGTTAGGGTTTTTCAATGCTCCTGAAATCTGTTTCAAACATGTCATCTTGGTATATTCGCTATAACTTATTTTCTAGGATATTTCAGATTGTGAAATTTTGTGGAGATAGAGGATATATACCGGGGTACATGTGGTAAAATTTTCATATATTGGTGAAATATAGTTTTGGAGATATTCCCTGTGGAACTTAGGGTTTCTGAATGGGCTTGAAATCAATTTCAAACAAGTTAGTTTAACATTTTATCTATAGCTTCTTTTCTAGGATTCTTCAGATTGTGAAATTCTTAGAGATCTAAGAAGACATATAGAAGTACCTCAGGTAAACATTTTAGATGTTGGTATCTATAATTCCAGAGATATTCCCTACATAATTTGGGGTTTCTATATGGTCCTGAAATCATTTTTAAACAGGTCAGCTTGACATTTTCACTATAACTTCTTTTTTGGGAGTATTCTCTATGCTTGGTAAGAACATATTCGTCTTTGTTTCATTTAGGAGGATTTATTACGTTGATTCTACATTCACGCGCTATATGTCGATATTTATTGCACTTATAACATTCAATATGGTAATCAAGTAGAGGAGAAAATGAATTGTAGTTTCTTGTTAGCAAACCCATGAGAACTTTTGTTTTGTTGGTCACATAATCATCCTTTAAGGTCTTGTAAGGACCTCTATTTTTGTTTCTCACATGGTCACTTCTTGTATAACAACTTCAATCTATTTATTTATGACAAAAATTATTGCAAGACAAACAATAGCCAAGGAAGAGATTCTGATACTGGGTTGTGAAAGACCTTCTTGGTGGGACAACTCTTCTAAACTCATTCTTGTTGTTCTTGTGAGAATAATCATTTTTTTACAGATAATCATTTCCTTTCTTGTTACTTCTTTCATTGTTGATGGATACTTTGAGAATGTTAGCATATCTATTAGGGTTTTCTTCATTTTCCTTTGTTGATGGATTTGTGACATTAGTGCTTGCATATCCCTCAGGGGTATTTTGTTCTTTTTCATAGCCAAGATCTGTATTGATGAGAGGTGACCTTTGGAAACTGAGAATACTATCTAATATTTTAGTACGCTTTCCAGACTTCAATATTCTATTCAACTAATCAATTTTTTTTTCTAGTTCATTTCTTATGGAAACTATTTCAACTTCTAGATTCTCACAATTTTCTTCCTTTTCTTTCAACTAGCTTCTCACCACTTCTATAATTTTTTCCTCTTCTAATTGATTTTGTACGATGATAACTCTATTTTTTACTTCTTCAATGTCATGATCCTTATTTTCATTTTTCTACAATTGTTACTTATGTTTTATATGAAGATATGATGAAGAGTCCCCCTATAGGTCAATGATGGAAGGTAATAAGGGATTGAAAATAGTATTTTATATGGTAGAAGATATGTCACAACGTAGTAGACTTTTCGAGTAGTTATTGTACCTTCCCGAGACACAAGGAAAATAAAGATACAAGACCAATAATATGTTGGACAAGCAAGTTAACCTTGTTGTCCCTAATTGCAAATGTAAACACAAATATATATCAGCAACAAAATGATAATAAGAGTTTCAAGTAAATTTGCTAAAAGTCTAGTTTAATAGTGCAAGAGACAAGCTAGCAATGACTAGTTAACTCAAGTATGAAAGAGCAAGAATTTACCATGAAACAAGGTTGTAATAAAATAGTAGTCAATATATATAATTGCATCCTTATGGATATATAAAACAAGTTGTTACAACATTAAATGAAACCACCAAAACTTACAAAGAGTCCACCCAAAAGATGCACTGAGATTAGTAGATTATGTTGGCAATATTTTAACAACTTTTGACGGTTGGTTTGTGAGTTATTAAGGAAGTTGTATTAAGGTTTATGTAGCCCTAATGGTTGTAGATGAAAATTTATGGAAGAAACAATAAGACCAAGATAAATAAGATTCCCTAGAGGGGTTATAAACCTCAAGGAATCCACAAAAGAATCCAACTTAAACAAGATTGATATCTCACCAAAATAGGTTTACCAATGTAAACAATTTTACTTCTCCAATTGAAAAATCAAATTAGTTCCTTTATAATTGGGTGAATGGATTCTTTAAAGAATAATTTGTATCAACAATACCCCTATGTGTTTAAATTTTCTTACTCCCTAGGGTATGCCAATCAAACTAGGGTAAATATAGGAGGGTATACACACCTATATTTCTACTAGCAACCCTTGTCCAAGAATGACTTATAAACTTAACAAAATGAGTTGAATATTAATGGAGGGTGTATACAATATACTCCTCCTAGGGTTTCAACCAACAATATCCAAGAATAAGCAATAAATAAATAACAAATTCATATTGTTCCTTACCAATTCCAAGAGAGAGAGAGAGAGAGAGAGAGAGAGAGAGAGAGAGAGAGAGAGATCAAACCCTAGTTCACCAAGAATTTACCATTCAATATCAAGTGAAAAACCCTCCAAGAGGTGCACGCCACTTAACCACATCCAATCACAAAGATATAACACCAAATAACATTTTCACAAGAGATAGATACGAAAAATTCCCAAGAGGTTTCAAATTTCAACCAACTAGTCTTATCACAATGTGAGAGCTATGATCAAAATGAGATGCAAATGATCTATATTTATACAAAATGTCTTAAACATAGTTTTTCCACATAATTTAGGGTAAACCACAAGATAAGGGGTCAAAATCCCTAATATTTCCCCTTTAAAAAATAATATTATTTAATTCATACTTTTGCACATGAACGAAACCCCAAAACATGACATCACCCTCATTTTGGGTAACTTTTGGCACTTTAAGTCAAATCGTTGAGATTGGAGAAGGGATGTTGGGCTTCCAAAATCCATATTCCAAGGTGCTACAATATTTCTCAACTAAAAAAAGGTGTCAATCCTCATCAAAGTTCGAAATGCCACATCACTACAACAACCTAGCCCATGTGTGGTGTCAAGCTCCAAGAAGGTGATGTTTTTTCTCTTTCAAGAAAATCGTTTGGAATGTAGGGTCTGGGTAAGATCCTCCAAGGTGTCCTCTAGGCCTCCAAATACATGTCTCCATGTTCCGACATGTAGGCCCTTGGAATACAACTTGTGGTCTTCAAGCCCCATGGAATCCCAAGCTAGACTTGTTCTTCCAAAACTATCCACCAGCTGGGTCCAGCAAAAACAAATGGATATGCCCTTCAAGGATATCAATTCAAAGAATTGTGATGAGTAAATAAAATCAATAAAAGATCCATCTAATCATGGACATCCAAAATACCTCATCAAAATAAACCAATGCTAAAATACCCTATGCAATTTACCAAGTTTAGGTATGGGAGGTTTGACAAAACAACCTATTGGGTCAATCATACCTCAAGTTTAGGAGTGTTTCCCAAGGGGACCTCCTCCTAAGTCACATGGATGCGATTTCATGGATGAGGGGAAGAATTTTGGGCATGGGGTTCATGACATACAATGGGTTGTAGTGTCTCACTTATGGGTGCCTTTGTAGAGGGTGTGATGCACCTTCGTTTTCAATGCAATCTTTTTCCAAGCGCATTTATTGCCTTTAATTCTTTTGGCATGTTTCTAGGTTGAAGCCAAGGTGAGGCTTCTACCTAAGAAATAAAAAATGTTCCCACCTTGACTCTACCCTCATCACATCATCCTTCCCCAAGTTGTAAACATGTGTGGGGATTCTACCTAAGAAATAAAAACAATGCCCACACATGCCCCTCGGTTGGCATTTGTTATTATTTATTCTTTCACGGGTCCCATCAATTTTTCTGAGAGACGTTTCATTTTCCTCAGGATCCCTGGGAGAGCATCTAGAATATTAATGGTTTGGATTTTATCTTTTTCCAGCTACAAGCCTCTGGGCCTTCAAACCCTTCTTGGGTCAGTACACTCGAAAATCCCTAAGGGTCGAGAATGGAACAATGAATCATCAAGATAAACTCCCAGTAGAAACCCTATCCCTAAGGGTGACCCACTTACTAAGGTGCAATGTCAACCATCGAAGTGAAATGGTCCAAAGAGCATAATGTCCAAGAAAATGTCACATAATCAAAAGAACTAATAGATGCAACAAACTCAAATGCCTCAAATATTGAAAATGACACTCACCATAACAACTGGCTTGTACCTCATGGAGAAAGATTCAATGTCTTCCAAAGGCCAACTAATGTGGTGGATGTCGTCGTGATGAACCTGGAGTTGTGGTGGTGAGGTGGTTCTCTTTATGTACAAGTGGACAATGATGGTCAAGTTGTCTCTCGATACTCCATGTTTGTAACCTGAGGGCCTCGAGACATCATCTCCTTAGTTATCCCTAGAAGTTGGGGATAACACTACCAAAATTAAAACATTTGAAGGGTAACTTACCTTTGTATTTGTAAGATCCTCTTTTTAGCTTTGTAAAAAATTATGCGTCTTTTGTATTTGATTCATGGCTAGAAAAATCATAGAATTTGTGTCCTCGTTTCTTCCTTGATGCTTTGGAAATTGATTCCTTCCATGCTAGCTTTTATTTTTTTGTCTTCATCTCATATGCAGTGAGAATCCAATGTAGCTCATCCATCGTCAGTTTCTCCAGATCCTTTATTTCTCCAATGACAGAGACCTCGACATCAAATCTTAAGAGGAGAGACCTTAGAACCTTTTGCATAATCATTGGTTCTTCAACCTTCTCATCAAGTCCTCTAAATCCATATTCCAAGGTGTTACAACCTTTCTCAAAACAACCTATTGGGTGAATCATACCTCAAGTTTAGGGGTGTTTCCTAAGGGGGCCTCCTCCTAGGTCATGTGGATGAGATGTCATGGATGAGGGAAATAATTTTGGGCATGGAGTTCATGATATACAAGGGGTGGTAGTGTTATCGGACTAATCAGTAGGTGCAGACACTAACAGATCTCCCTATATCCACCTGGATCTAGAACAAAACAGGACAGGACATGAATCTTTCCCTAAGTTTTGACCATTGAATTAGCTAATAGGAAGGAACAAGTAACATACCTTAGTATCGCTTCCTAGGGTCTTTGTTTCTCTCGATTCACTCCGGTGCTCTCGTGAGGTCAAGACCAAGACAAAACAAACCAACCAAAGTGAAGATAGAAAAATATATTCAACTGTCAACTTATGTGTATGATCAAGGAATTACATAATAAAGTGAGAATAGCTTTATGGGAAAGGGACATGCCACTGTATCATATTAATTGAAATTAAAGATTACAACCTGATCTTCTTGATGTCACAAGCTTCCTTTCAATGGCTCTTGGCTCCAACACATACACTTTTTTTATCCTTGCATGAAGAAGATCAAAACCCCTTGATAGACTTGCTAGAGTCTCCAAGCTACTGTTCAAGCTAAGTCTTTCATACAATTCTTTCACCAATTCTCCAATGAATCTTGTTTAACCTTTTCCATGAGAATTCCATCAATAAATAGGAGAGAATGAGATGGTTACTTAGATAATAATGATCCCACAATATCAGGGAATCCAATACAAGTATAACCATTCGAATGCCAACCCATTCTTCTAGAAGATTCCCTTCTAGAACCATCCAGAATTCATATTTTTCCATGCTTTAGAGAAGGTTCGCACCCTATCTATGTTACACAGTGCAAGAAGTTTGCACCCCAGTTTAAGGTAGCCTGCAAGAATGGATCATTCTCGCAACCTGGGATACTAGCAACCTGTGAACTCTCTTAAAAAATAAGTTTTCTGGAAGAGATGAGTATAACTTTTCTCAGGAGAAAGTTCTTATGAGGAGCCTGAGTACACCATCATCAATACACCATCATGATGACCAAAATCATGGGTAACAGGTAGTGTCTCACTTATGGGTGCCTATGTATAGGGTGTGATGCACCTTTGTTTTCAATGTGATCTTTTTCCAAGCCCATTTATTGCCTTTAATTCTTTTGGGATGTTTCCAGGTTGAAGCCAAGGTGAGGCTTCTACCTAAGAAATAAAAAATGTGTCCACCTTAACTCTACTCTTGTCACATCATGCTTCCCTAAGTTGCAAACATGTGTGGTGATTCTACCTAAGCAATAAAAAGAATGCCCACACATGACCCTCTTTGGTTGGAATTTGTTATTATTTATTCTTTCACGGGTCCCATCAATTTTTTTAAGAGACGTTTCATTGTTCTCGGGATCCCTGGGAAAACATCTAGAAGATTAATGGTTTGGATTTTATTCTTTTCTCGATACAAGCCCCTGGGACTTCAACCCCTTCTTGGGTTAGTACACCTAAAAATCCCAAAAGGTAAGGAGATGAGGGGATGAAGTGTGGAAAGTGACAAGTATGGTCGGGAATGGAACGATGGATCATGAAGAGGACCTCCCAGTAGCATCTATATCCCTAAGGGTGACCCACTTACTAGGGAACAATGTCAACCACCAAAGTGAAATGGGAAAAAGAGCATAATGTCCAAGCAAATGTCACATAATCAAAAACAGTAATAGATGTAACAAACTCAAATGCCTCAAATATTGAAATGACACTCACCATAATCACTGACTTGTACCTCATGGAGCAATATTTAATGTCTTTTGGAGGCCAATTGATGTGGTGGATTTCGTCATGACGAACTTGGAGTTGTGGTGGTGAGGTGGGTCTCTTTATGTGAAAGTGGACAATGTTGGTCAAGTTGTCTCTCGATACTCCATATTTGTAATTTGAGGGCCTCGAGATATGATCTCCTTAGTTATCCCTAGAAGTTGGGGATAACACTACCAAAATTAAAACATTTGAAGTGTAGCTTACCTTTGTATTTCTTAGATCCTCTTTTTATATTTCTCACAAATTATGCTTCTTTTGTATCTGATTCATGGCTAGAAAAAGCAAAGAATTTGTGTCCTCTTTTCTTCCTTGATGCTTTGGAAGTTGATTCCTTCCATGATAGATTTTCTTTGTTTGTGTTCATCTCATATGCAATGAGAAACCCATGTAGCTCATTAATCATCAGTTTCTCCAGATCCTTTATTTTTCCAATGACAAAGACCTAGGCATCAAATATTAAGAGGAGAGACCTTAGCACCTTTTCATAATCATTGGTTCTTCAACCTTCTTATCAAGTCCTCTAATGGTGTTGACACTTTCATCCACTCGAAGAAAATAAGCTGTAACATTTTTTTTCATTTTTAATTTTCAAACTCTTGAACTCTCTTCTATGAGTTTGGAGCTTTTCCTTCTTCATCTTGTCATTTCCTTCATAGATGTTTTGATTTTTTTCATAAATATGTTTTTTTGATTTGCAATGTATCACCTTGACAAATTTTGATTCTAATAGACCACACAAGATATCATTAATGTATTTTTCATTATTTTCACTCACCTTCTTCCCGGTGTTATTTGTTGGTGTATTTTTTCAAGTTGTATACCCAATCATGATTGATTTTCAAATATCAAGTTTTATACCCAATATGACTGTGATGGCTCATACTACTTTACAAGCACATTAAATGAAGGACTCGAACCAATGTTGGTTGTTCCCATCCAGGAACCAATGCTTAGACATGTATTCGAGATTCAACTAGTGATTTGCGGATCATAGTTATTAGTTGTGGCGCCCATAGAGGAAAAGGAGGAAGTGGTAATCATATGGGAATTGGAATCACTGAATATTTCCAGAAACAACAACACAACGCCAGCGAAATTGAAGGAAATTACGAGGATGCCTCCAACTATGTAGCACTATCTTAAATATAATAGGTGATACCCACAGTTTAAGTGTACATGTGTAGGAGATAATCTGTGTTTCATAATAGTATGTGAAATGGAAAAGAGGATAGAAGTGGTTGTGTACAATTTAAGCACAGGTTTATGGAGTCAGCTTCCTAATTGTCCATGGATGGACAATTATTCCACGAAACATTATCTTATAATGGCCATGGGGTTTCAACCAAGGCTTGGCACACAGTTCCAGTGAAGCAAAGCAGAAGCAACCTATTGTAAAATTTCTTATCCAAGGATTAAAAAGTCAAAACCATTGCATTCATTATATTTCTTTAATGAAAAGGAAGTAATAAATGATTACCAGAAAATAGAGATGGAAACCATGTAAAGATTTGGGTCTCCTTCAATCCTACTAACATTAATATGTAAAAGATAAGTTTTCCAAAAAAAACAAAACATTGTAAAATTCAATCTTACTAACATTAATATGTATAAGATAAGTTTTCAAAAAAAACAAAACATTGTAAAATTCAATCTTACCAACATTAATATATAAAAGATAAATTAAAAAAAATATTGTAAAATTGTAATTATATTGAAAATAAAAATAATGTGGTGTTCAAAAAATTAATAAAAAAATTAATTAATTAAAATTAGAATGTGTAAAAAGTGTTAGTAAAATAAAATAATATTAAATAACAAATTAAATTAATTGAAAGTAGAGAATTTCCAGCATTAATATGTAAAAGATATGTTTTTAAAAAAATATTGTAAAATTTAGCCCTACCAACATTAATATATAAAAGATAAGTCAAAAAAACATTGTAAAATTGTAATTATATTGAAAATGAGAACCATGTGGTGTTAAAAAAATTAATAAAAATTTAAATTAATTGGAATTAGAATGTGTAAAAAAGTGTTAGTAAAAGAACATAGTAATAAATAAAAAATTAAATTAATTGAAAATATAGGGTAACTTTCATTGACTAAGAAGCTATTTCAAGGGGTAACTTTCATTTACAATATATCTCATAAATAAGATAAGATGCATATACAAATGAATCTCCTTTATTATAAATAGGAGATAAAGTGCACATGATGTAACCTATAACTAAGACAACCTTACCATAACTAATATAATAGTAATAAATAAGGGTCAGGGCCTTAACATAATCCCCCTCTTTAAAAAACATTTTCCCTCAAAGCTTGTAACTCAGGGTGTTTCTTCATGAATTGCTCATTTTGGAGCTAGTTTCTGATTCTTCTTTTGTTTCAGAGTATCTTTCTTATAATTTTGTAGTCTTACAAATATACAATCAATTTCATCAAACTGTCTTTCACTTAGATGTTGATTTGCATGCAACTTCATCCTATTATGCACCATTTGAAGGTTTTCTTTAAGAATTTTCAAAGTTTCTTTAGTTTTTTCCATATGTGAGTCTATTACCTATACTTTGGAATGATAAATGTGTGATAAGTGGTATTACAAAACCATTCCACTAGAAGAATCCACTTTACCCATTTGATGCAAGAGCATTGTTGGCAAGCGTGCATAGGCGAGACCACTCAACACGTGAGAGTTCTTCAAGAACTTCAATGTGGGCAGTTACAACTGATTTTGAAATCTACCTTCACTCAGCGTCAGAATTTACCTTTGGAGGCACGCTTGAACTAGTGCCGAATTTTACCCTTTGAGACACGTTTTGAAAATTGTAAATAGAGTAGGAGTTTCCACTACGACTCTGGAATGCGACTGAACTAAGATAGTGTAGGATGAATTTTAGAGTAGGAAAGTAGCCAGGGGAAACCCTAGAAATGTTTTTGAGTTAAGTAGAACTTTGTATGCCTAGTTGGGAGAGAGCGGCAACACAGAGAGAAATTAGTTGTAAGGGAGAACTGCAAGTTAGCAGGAGATCTCATTTTTTGAGTTACTGTAATTTTGAATGTATTGTGTAGCCATTGGGCACTTGAGAATATAACAGAAGGAAAATCGATCCAAATGTATGGTGTGTGGACTGTGTGCATTTTTTTGTCATTTATGTTTACATGAACAAGTGGATGGAACTGTGAGTTTTTCCAATTTCAATTGTTTCTCTTCATTGGGAGCTCTGCAAGGTGTGCATCGAGCCAGAGAGGAATGTAAGGAAATCAGGAGGAATTTCTCTACGAGAAATATAGTGGATTTGAGTTATCGAAATCCCTCGGATGCCAGGAGTGCGTGGGAAATCGAAGTCTGAACCAGACAAGGCTCAGGAGGAACAACACTTCGGAAAGTGTTATCGAGATCCAGGAACTCATTCCCTGGAAGAAGCGAAGACCGAGTCTTCGAAGACTTAGAAAATGTTCTAAGTATGGAGCGACTAAAAGATCTAGATAAAGAACGACATCGAGCATTGGATCGCGGTGGAGAATCTTGCAGATCGTCTGATTTGAGGTAGGAGCACAGGCTTTAACACTGCGTAGATCCAAGAGGGGAGATCTCGAAGATATGAACAGACAATGGAGAGTCCTCGAGGAGAAACATTGAAACCCCGCAATCCGTTGAATAAGGTGGAGCTACGAGGAGATTAGCAGCGAGGGCTTCTTGACGTCCAAAGGTCAGGAGGAAAAGTGGCCATCGATCTCAGATTGATCTGGACCGTCGGTCCACTTTGCGATTTTGGGTATCACAAGTTGGAAGGACAGAGGTCCTTGTCTCCCAAAACCTCGAATCGCGAAATAGCGAAATAGCGAGGTTGGACATGGATCGTAGATCTCAGGGATTATTGTGAGCCATTGATTGAACGCCAATATATTTCAGCATTTCGACAACCGGGGATTCCAAGCAGCGGGGACAGAGGTCCTTGTCTCCCAAAACCTCGAATCACGAAATAGAGAAATAGCGAGGTTGGACATGGACCGTAGATCTCGGGTCATCGGGATTTTGACATTTCAGCAACTGGGGATTCCAAGGAGCAGGGATATCCCTTGTACCCTGATTTTGCAAAATGACGAAATAAGCGTGTTATCCACATTTTTGGTTATCAGGATGATAACATGATTATGTCATGGTGATAGAAGATCAAACTCTTCATTAAGAACATTTTCCAGAAGAAGGTTACATTTATCATTTTCTTAAAATCATATTTTAAGAATGGTACGCAGGCTGCTTATATACTCTCCTGCGGAAATCCTTAATTTCCGCATGCTGCATTCAGCTGGACTGCGGACTTTCCGTACTGTGTTAATGGTTAGGGTGCGGACATGTTTCTAAGGGAGAAAATGAATAAGTTCTCGATCCTTCTAGAAGGAATCTTCTAGAAGGATGAGTTGGAGTTTGAATGGTTGGCAAAGTACTGACTTTCCAGATATCTTGGGATTATTCCCTATCCAAGTAACTAATCAATCTTCTACTATA
>ML797417.1:307707-321225 GCA_009831015.1 Picea engelmannii
TCCTCCTCTAGAATGTTCTTAGGTGATGGTAGCACTATATAAAGGGGTTCAAGCAATGTAATGAGACATGAAGAGAAATATTGTATTTGGAGCGGTAGCTCAATAGGAGGAAGCCCCCTCGAAGAGGCAAGTGAATAGGAGAGAATCCCTTCCATAACAGGATCCATTGTATGGTGTTTCCCTACCTGAAGGGTTTGGTAATAATAAAGTGTGGTTTATTCTATCTTGCTCTATGGATCTATTTTGTATTCAGTATTTGTGGTGATTATATTGGCAGATCTGGATTAGGCACTTAACAGATTCTTATGAAACTTTAATTAAGTATATTGGCACACTTCACAGTTATATTCGTCATACTTTACTCTTATTTAATCGTACTAGTCTTGACAAAGTTTGTGTGCAAGCCACTCACCTTGAGAATAGGGGGAAGCATGTTCAAGAAGATCCCACAAAGAGACCTTCCAATCTCCCACATTGATCCAGGTGGATATTGGTGGCCACCCACTTTTTCCAACTGGCTTAAAATAGTTTTCTGGCAATTTTGGTAATTTACTATTTTTAGCAGTTTTCACTTTCAGAGCCGTTTTGAGGCACTAAACGATTTTTTTTTGGAACAAAAGGTTTGAAATATCTAATTTTATTCAATATTTTTCATAAAATTAATCTCCTTGATGATACCTTTCCAACGGGTTATCATACGCCTAAAACGGAGATCGTCTGCAAAAGTTACGACCCCGAGAAGTTGATGTACTAACTTACCCAAACGAGGCCCACATGACTTTTGGCACTTCATCTCCCAGGGTTAGGTTTTTCGATGTCTAGGGTTTTTGGCATTTCTGATTATTGTAAAAATTCCTTTAGATCCGCATTGTAATCATCTTCTTGCAAATGAGTGCATCCGTCACATCTCTTCTCAGAGATAAGCCGCCACCATTCCAACAAGCTTGTTTCCACTGCATTTTACAGTTTCAACTTATTTCCTTATTAAATAGAAAACCAGTTTTACTGTATCTCTGTTATTTTGTGTTAAGCACCTATTAATAATCGGTAGTCATTTCTTTCTTCTCATAAAATGCGGATCACACATAAAACTTTTAAGAAGTTTAAAAGGAAGGACAAGAAGACTACCATACTAATGAGAGAAGGAGGAAAGACATCTTGCAGTCATTGCAAGAAAAATGGTCATGATGATGAACACTATTGGAAACTGCATCTAGAGAAGAGACTAAAACAGTTCAGTGGAAAAGGGAAGACATAAATCGTTGCTACAATGCAACACGATCTTGGTTTCGATTAAGGAGACGAAGGAAAGATCACAACAGTTGGAGTACAAGGTAAATATTCCCTTCATGCTAGTTCAAATTCCAATAATGAATCTCATGATGATGAGTGAAAGAGGAATGAATTATTTCACATAAGATTTGTATCTAAATAAACTGAGATAGATACATTATTTGATCCAAGTTCCCAAGTAAACTTAATATCTGAAACACTTGTCAAAAAGATGGGTCTTGAAACGAAACCACATTTGATGCCTTATCCTCTTGGTTGGGTATGTGATAATGCAAAACTTAATGTCACCAAACAATGTAGTGTCATATTTTCTATTGCTTTGAAGATGATTGATGAAGTGGATTTGGATGTCGTATCACTTGATATATGTGGCATAGTGTTGGGAAGTCCTTATCTTTATGATAGAAAATCAATCTTCTTTGGTCATGAGAACAAGTACCACCTTACTAAAGGGGGAGTGGAATATATTGTTAGAGATCACAACATGAGGGTAAACACAACACTTATTAGTTCAGGGAAAATGAAGAGACTCATAAACACTAATAATATATATGTACTCATCATCATAAGATAGAAAGATGCCGGGACATCCAACGCTTTCCAAGGATGTGATCCTTCTCATAAGAAATAATTAATTGATATTGTTTCTAAGTATGATGATATTTTCCAGGAACCATACGGATTACCCCGTAAGAGGGAAATCCAACATGAGATACATATTCAGCAGGATTCTTTTCTCCCTAATGTGGGCATGTACATGATGTCAGTTGTGGAGATGATAGAGATCAAGAAGCAGGTACAGGGATTATTGGATCAAGGGGTCATCAGGCCCAGTTCATCTCCTTGTGGTTCTATGATCGTGATGGTGCCAAAGAAAGATGGCACATGGCGAATGTGTGTCAATTACCGGGCTTTAAATAAAATCACGATGAAAAATTGATACCTTATTCCTTGTATAGATGATGTACTTGATCAGTTAAAGATTGTTTCTTATTTCACTAAGTTGGATTTGCATAGTGGATACCATCAAATCAAGGTTGCAGAACATGATGCATGGAAGACGACCTTTAAAGCCAAACAAAGATTGTTTGAGTGGTTAGTTATGCCATTTGGGCTTTGTAATGCTCCAACAACTTTCATGCGTGTGATGAATGATGTATTCATGCCTTTCCTAGATGATTTTGTGATTGTATATTTAGACGACATTATTAGTTTTAGTGGGACTTGGGATGAACATGTAAGGCATGTAAAGAAAGTATTAGATACTTTGCAAAGGGAAATTTTGTATGTAAAATTTTCTAAATGTGAATTTGGCAAGACTACACTTGTATACTTAGGTCATATTGTAGGAGGACGACAATTAAAAATCGATCCTTCCAAAATTGATGTAATTGTAAATTGGCCTCAACCAAAAAGTGTAACTGAGATCTGGAGATTCTTAGGTGCAGGCCAATATTGGAGGAGGTTCATTTCAAACTTCTCCTTTATAGTAGCTCCTTTGCATGTCTTAACCAGTGCGAAGAAAACTTTTAAGTGGGAAGGAAAGAAACAAAAATCTTTCGAAACTTTGAAGGAGAAGATCAGTATCGCACTAGTATTAGCACTTTCGAATCTTCAAAAAACTTTTGAGATTGGGACAGATGCCAGTGGATACACCATGGGTGCAGTATTGATGCAATATCATAAGCCTATATGTTACCACTCTGAAACTTTTAACCAAGTTGTTGTTAACTATCCTACATATGATAAAGAGTTGTATGCATTAGTTCAAACCATAAATAAATGGAAGCACTACTTGTTAGGGAATAAAACAATCATACATACAGATCACCAACCCTTACAATATCTCCAAGAACAGACTAAACTACAACAATCTAGAAACTATAGATGGATGGGTTTTCTACAACAATTTCATTTGGTAATCAAGTACAAAAAGGGTACAAGTAACAAGGTAGCTGATATGCATTCTAGACCTCCTATTGTTTCTTCTATTATTTTGAATAATACTTCTTTATCTCATGATAGCTATGTGGAACAATATTCCATTGATGAAGATTGTAAAGAAGTATATGAGAAGCTAACCCATGGTGCATAGGTAGAGAACTATTGTCTACAGGGAAAACTACTCTACCATATTGGAAAGCTATGTCAAGTGAACGATTCCATGTAATATGAGAAGCTCACACTTCTCTTGTGTCTGGGAATTTTGGGGTAGGAAAAACTATGGCTCATTTGTAGAGGTTTTATTACTAGCCTCAAATGAAATCAATTGTAACTAAATATGTAAAGGGGTGTGTGATATGTTCTACTTGTAAGCCCACTAATAGAAAACTAGGGTTATACTCACCACTTCTTGTTCCATCCCATCCATGGGAAAGTATCTCCATGGATTTTGTAGGGGGTTTACCAATGTCAAAAGTGGGTCATGACTATTTGTATGTTGTAGTGAATAGGTTCAACAGAATGTGTATCTTGATGCCATGTAGAAATCATATCACTGCTAAGCAGGCTGTTAATCTCTTCTTTCAGTATGTTTGGGTTCACTTTGGGTTACCCACATCCATTATATCGGATCGAGATACTCGATTCCTTGGGGATTTTTGGACAATCTTGTGGAGAATGATGGACACAAAATTGAAGAGGAGCACTGCTTTCCATCCACATACCGACAAATAGACAGATGCGGTAAACTAGACAATGGTACTTTTGCTTCGAGGCTAATTCAACAAGCATCCCAATTTATGGGATGAACAAATACCCTATGTACAACATGCTTACAACCGAGCCTTACATTCCTCCACTTAGTATTCACATTTTGAGACATGTTCTGGGTACCTACCCAAGGTTCCTATGGACATGATGTATGAGAGATATATCGATGCAAATGAAGAAAGAATAGAGGACAGGGCCCACAAGTTCATCCACAGGATCGAGTAGGTGCATCAGGAATTCAGGGAACAATTAGAGAAAAGTCAAGCACAATATAAATCTTGACATGACAAGCAAATGGTTGATCATCAATTCTAGGTTGGAGACTAGGTATGGCTTCACATAAACAAGGAGAGATTGAAGGGTGAAGGAAAGAAACATAAGCCCATTCGTTATGGACCCTTCACTATCTTGGAGAAAAGTGGTACCAATTCTTTTCGTCTAGATCTTCCACCTTATATGAAGATTTACTCAGTTGTAAATGTAGAGAACTTGAAACTTTTTGAGCCTCCCATGATCATGGATCAGGATGAGGAAGTTTTAATACCTTCAGTTGATGAGTTTTCTCTTGAGTAATTGGATGAGGTAAAGGAAGATATCATCATGGACAGAAGGACAAGGAATTCACATAGGGTTGATGTTGATTATCTTTGAGTAGGCTTAAAGGGAACACATCCAAGCAAGGAAAAGTGGATTGAGAAGGACAAGGTGAGGGAACTCTTCCTTCCCTTATCTGTTGATTGATGAAAGATTTTGGTGGTCCAAAAAGCTCTCAGTGGGAAGGCGTGATCCAAAAAGGATACAGAGAAGACTAAGAACAAATCAGAACTCGTAGAAGCAACTCAAGATGCTTATAATGGCCTCAACAGATAGAGAAAGGGAAAAACTTTAAAACTCTCAAAACTTAGTGAAAATGACATCATCGCGAAGAGCATGTCGCAAGATTTCTAATGGTGCAAATGAATCGTCAAGAAAAGTTATAGATCGAAATATATTCACGTTCAAAGTTTGGTCAACCTAGCCCAGTTAGCAGGGGAATGAGTCAACATTCATATTACTGATGTCATCACCAATACGAATGACGTCAATATCCATAAAAAACACATGGCAGGAGAAGGAGGTGACATGTTTCATGTTGACATCATCATGGTGACGTGGCAGCACCAGAGGTTTCCATGTGTCACCCATATTTGGCATTTCAAGATTGATCCGTGGACCAGTAAAAATTTTCCACGTGGTAGTTTGTATGGTTTGTACAGTGACATGGTGCTGACGTGGCATGGTGATAGTTGAAGTTACATTGGTTGACATGGTCAAATAGGAGGCTGACATGTGGTACAGTCATGGGCTTCCATGTGGTAGTAGGCAAATGCCCAATGACAACCCATGATCGGAAATATATATATATATATATATTGTTACAACAATCAAGCCAAAAGGGGGAGGCCCGCGAGCTTCACCCTGAGACCTCCTCCCTCATTAACACCTTAAAACTTGTGGCATATATATATATGCCACCTTTATTACTTAAATGGTGTATCTACCCAACCTCAGGAAGACGCACGCATGTGTACGGTCGACACGTAGTTTGAGACAGGGGTACGTGAGCATTTATTGTAGGTTGAAGGGCATGGAAAATGAGACATAATTCTTCTTGGGCCTGGGAGTTCTAGAGTCATATTGAGGCATGGAGACATTCATTTTGGGGTAATTGGATGCCACGAATTCAGTGGTGTTGTACTTTTTCTGAGTTGAGCAATATTTCTGCAACTTGATTTCACTCCACCAAGAATGAACTCTGTTATCAAGTTTTTGTGCTCAGATTTGATGCTTATGTCTCTTCATTATTGAGATTTTCCTTCTTTAATGGTGCACTTTAATTTATTCTCATTTAATGAAATTATTTATAAGTCACTCGATGAAAAGATCTCAGATCAAGGCTGAACAACAATATCAATCCCAAGAAACTAGGGAAGTTAAAGAGAAGGAAGTTAATTCTTTCTGGGACATATCCTTTAGATTGGGAGAAGAAGAAGAGGAAGATGTTGGGATAAATCCATATGTCCCAAAACATAGTAACCACAAGGTGTACAATAAAGGAATAATCTCTCAACCTTCCTTCCCCTTCCAACACTACTAAGACAACACCCAACATGCAAAAGACACACTCAAGTGCTAAGCAGATCAACTCTTCCACCCATTCATCTAAACTGGATAATTATTTCTTGGAATATTCAAAAAAAACAAAAGAAAAAATTTCCTTATTTGAACTCATGAAACTATTTCAAATTCAAGAGAATTTCATCAGCACTTTATCGGGTACCACTTCCAAAACCACTAAATAAACTAATGTGGGGTCGAATAAGTTGTCCAATCTAATGAAAAAACAACACCAAAGAAACATACAACTTTCAATGCATCTCTAACTGGACAAAGATCAAAATCCAATACTCCTCCTTTCTTGCTAACCTTTGAAATTTTTAAAAGAAATGTACATAATTGCATGGTGGATTCAAAAGCTTCTTCCAATGGAATGCCCCTCAAAGTGTGTGACAAGATCAATGTTAAACTTGAGGAGTCTGATATCCAAATAAACCAGTTAGACATATCAAGCATCAAAGTCATTGAGGAGTTAAATATTATGTTGATCATATTGTCATCTAATCCCAAAGTACATCACACAATTGATATCATTGTGGTTGATATTTTAGATACTTATGTAATTCTTGTATAATTTCTTGTATAATTTTTTCTTGTTCTTGTATAAGTTTTTATTTTTCTTGTATAATTTCTTCTTGTTTCGAGTTTTTCATCCAATACTTTTTCATCCTTATAGTCCAAAATGCATTGTCATTTCCTTTGAACAATGGTGCTCTATTAGAGGACATTTCTTCTTCTTGATCCATTTTGATTTCTCATAAACTACCTTCCAGTGATTAGACTACGGTGAAGGAACCTCTCTCTGATACCAATTATTGAAATGTTTTTAAATACTGAGAGGGGGGGTGAATCAATATTGGTTTTTTTCACAATTTTAATTATTAAAATTATTAACCATTACAATTGATTAATAAGAAATTACAATACATAAAATTTTAAATGTAATAATCATAAAATTTATATTTCATTTACTAGTTACAACTTGTAGGAGACACCAATCTCCTTTCCTTTTGAGCACTTACTCAAGGAGAAAATCCCATATTTTCAAGAACCAAATTGAGGAAGCTACAAATCCCCGTTGTTCAAGATCCAACCTGTAGAGGACTCCAATCCTATGTTTTCTAGAACCAAATTGAGGAAGCTGCAACTCTTTGTTGTTCAGGAACCAACCTCTAGAGGACTCCAATCCTCCCTTGCTCCTCCCTTCTACCCTCACTTCATGTGTATGTTTCAGGTTTCAAATTCTTCCTTGGAATCTACCTCTGTCTTTAGTATTCTAATTAGCTCACATAGTTACTTTCCTTTCACCATTTTTTCCGATTTATAGCCTTCCAACAGGTATATGAAACTGAAGCATTGTGTCTCTTTGTATGAACCAATATACCTCTACATTTAAATTAACAATAATGTTGATACTTTTGTTGTCTTTAAAAGTTTTATTTAATTAAAAAGACTTTGAATCCCTTCTTAGTTGTTGAAGATTTATCCCTTCATGTACCAAAATATTTGTAGTACCAATGGAATGGTTGGGTGCTAAATTATGTTTACTACTGTTGTAACTATTCTTGAATATAGCTTGAATTTGAGGGGTTAACTAGATTTGAACTTTGAATTTTCTCTCGAGCTAATTTCTTGTACTTTCATGGTGGATGGGTTCTAATCTCTTGGCCCCTTTCTCCATAGGACCAAACATTGTTACCAACAACTTATAAAAACAAGGTGCAAGGCATGTTTATACACTTATCTCGAAGACATTTCTTTATTTCACCAAGTGGCCACACCCTATAATGAGAAGTTATCTTAGTTAGCGCTTTAACTCATCGCAACTCCATATTTTCCATATGACCTTGACCTATGTTCGAAAGAGAATACATACAAGGATTATCTAGGCTTCAATCAAATCAACAGTTGGGTTTTAATCAATGGTTGAGTGGATGGTCCTCATTAATTTTAGATATTGATGTTTGAGTTAAACCCATCTCTAGTTCAAAATGTGAAGTTACGTATGGGTCATCCGATCAGATTGACGGTGGATGTGACAAGAATTAAAGTCGATTTGAATAAAGACTTCAAGCCCAAGAAGTTCAATTAACTTTCATTCTAGTTTAAACGTGAAACATATTAGAACCTTTTGATCCAATCAACAATCAATCATCGTTGTTCACTATATTTTTGGCTAGGACTTCCTCTTGATTAGCCAAACTTCTACCAATCTTCATGACTGTATGTATTTGATGTATTCATCATTCCATATATGTCACTATTTATCCACTTTATTGGAGGAAATTATCATAGAAGGTATTATATTCCCTGAGAGAAGATCTTTGGACTTTCCTTTTATCACTTTGAGAATGGATAATAGTGATCTAATGATCACAGTGAGACTCTTGGTGATTTCTTGCATTTTTTTCACACCTACAATGATGATTAGAGCATCGATCCTTATACTAAAAAGAAAAGAGAATGATTACAACCTTTAGTTACTCCAACCTTGTATCATGGTGAATTTAATCTTATGCAAACCCTACAGATGTGTTGTATTTGTTGGATCAATGAAGGTCCAATATGTCTAATAGAGACTTTTATACCAAACCCTTCACACCTACTACATTATATTGAAGCACGAGACTTTGATCCTTTCTCCTTTCATTCAGAACACAATACATAGTGATAATTTCTTCAAGGTTCCATTGTAAATTTCTTCCAATGATATCTTCAAGGATGAACAACATACTTTTGCTGAGACATTTCTCATTTCTAGTGCCACTTTTAATAAACCTCGTCTTAATAAATCCTCTATCTGTGACTTGTGTGGATCCATATTGGATTATCCATTTATAATGATGATCATATTGACCCTCTTTGACATCAATTCCAACTCCATAACACCATGTCCAACATTGACCATATTGACCCTCTTTGACATCAATGCCAACACCATAACACCATGTTCAATAGTTACTTGGTTCTTGAAGGCTAATTGATATGGTTGTAATGCTTTGTGGTGAGAAATTTGGTTTAACATGGGAATATATGGGTTGGGTTGAGAGAGGTATAAGTTGTTGGCTTGGTTCCTTCACCTAATTGGCCTCCTAGGCTAACTTGGGGGAGGTATCTACACTAGATACCATAATTGTGTGGAAATTTTCTCTGATGTAGTGAGTTTCTTCGACCAATTTCTATTAAAATATAATCAATCTTCCATTGTTTACGAATATGGAAAATTACTATTATTCTTTGTTATAGGAAATTTATCTATTATGAATATTGTGTGTGATTATTTCGATTTTTTTATGGGCATTTGATTGTCATGAAATTATAAAAATCCATGCTAATTTAATCCATTGCATCCTTTTAATTTTCACTTGCATAGATTTTATTTAATTATAGTCCTTTTGGGAAGGGATTATTCACTTACTATTATGGAGAAATTTCCTTTGAGGGTTGGAATTCGAGATCCATCTTCATGGATACCCATTATGTGGTTGGGAATGTTGGAAGGGAACACTACAATGGTACCAACAAATTGACAAATATGTTGTGGGATAAGGGTTCATAAGAAGTTGAAATGGACCATTGTATTTACTTCAAACAAAAAAGGTAAAAAACTTTATTATTTTTTTCTTATCTATTGATCATATTATTTTGATTAATGATTGTAAGAAACTAGTCAAAAAGACTAAATAGATGCATGGAAGAGGTTAAAGGAAAAATGCTAAGAGGAGCTTTAGGTATTTACTAAAAATAAAAGAGAACAAAACATGTGTAGGGTATTACGAACATTTTTAGGGCTCGCCACAGTCAAAATGTGTAGGGATTGCAACATGAAATATTTGTAGTCCTCAGATATACCTTTCCAATAGGCTATTGTGAATCTAAAATGAAGATCGCATGCAAAATTTACGACCTTGGGAAGTTGATGTACTAACTTACCCAAATTGGGCCCACATTACTTTTGGCGCTTCATCTCCTAGGGTTAGGTTTTTGGATGTCAAGGGTTTTTGGCATTCCTGCTTATTGTAAAAGTGCCTTGAGAGCCTCATTGTAATAATATTTTGGTGAATGAGCGCATCCGTCACATCTCTTCTCAAAGATAAGCCGCCACCATTCTACCAAGCTTGTTTTCCGCTGCATTTTACAATTCCAGCTTATTTCCTTATTGAATAGAAACCAATTTTACTTTATATCTATTATTATGTGCTAAGCATCTTTTGATAATAATTTGTATTTTTTTTTTTTCTCATAAAATATGGATCATGCTTGGAAGAGGGACATTTGGAGGAAAAATGCCTAATTTTTCCACAATTGAAACATTTGACAGGTAAATTCCCTTTGTATTTCCTAGACCCTTTCTTGAGTTTCCTTATAAAGTTAGCCTCTTATTCATCTGATATGTCTGATTGATTTTCATTTCGCACATGATCATGGTTCTTTGTTTATTTTTATGCTTTAGAGGTTGTTTCCCCTTTTGATGGAATTTCTTACCATGTTCTCATTTCATAGGCTATAAGAATCCCATGGATTTCATCCATTTTAATTTTGTCAAGATATTCTCGATCTTCCAAGGTAGATACATTGGAATCATATCTCATTGGCAATGACCTCAACACCTTTTGGACAATAATTTTGTCTTTAAACTCTTCTGCCAGTGCTCTGATTGAATTGACAATTTCATCCACTCTTTGAAGATATTTTGCAATGTTTTCTTCCTCTTTTATCTTCAAACTCTCAACCTTCCCTCTGTATGTTTGAATTTTTTCTTGCTTAAATTTTCCATCTCCTTCATAGATAATTTTAAGTTTGTGCCAAATTTCTTTTGTTGATTTACAATGCATCACTTTTACAAATATAGAGTTTTCTAATCCACCCAGAATTGCATTAACAACCCTTTAATTATCATTGCAGATTTTCTTTGTAGCAACGTATGAAGGTGCAATAGTTGGTGCAGTATAACCATTTACCACAGATAACCAAACACCACAACCAAGGGCCATCCAATAATTTTTCATCCTTATACTCCAAAATGCATAGTCATTTCCTTTGAACAATGATGCTCTATTAGAGGACATTCATGCTTATTGATGCATTTTGATTTCTCATAATCTACCTTCCAGTGATTATACTATGGTGAAGGAACCTCTCTCTGATACCAATTATTGAAATGTTTTTAAATACTGAGAGGGGGGGTGAATCAATATTTCCTCTTTTTCACAATTTTGATTAATAAAATTATTAACCATAACAATTGATCAACAAAAAAGTACAATACTTAGAATTTTAAATGTAATAATCATAAAATTTGTATCTCATTTACAAGTTACAACTTGTGGGAGAAACCAATCTCCTTTCCGTTTGAGCACCTACTTAAGGAGAAACCAATCCTCTGTTTTCAAGAACCAACTTGAGGATGCTACAACTCCTTGTTGTTCAAGCTCCAACCTGTAGAGGACTCCAATCCTTTGTTTTCAAGCACACACTTGAAGAAGCTGCAAATCTTTGTTGTTCAGGATCCAACTTGCAGAAGAATTCAATCCTCCCTTACTCGTCCCTTCCACCCTCACTTCATGTGTATGCTTCAAGTTTCAAATTCTTCCTTGGAATTTTCCTCTACTTTTAATCTTCTAATTAGCTCACTGAGTCACTTTCCTTTCACCATTTATTTATGTTTATAGTCTTCCAACATGTATATGAAACTAAAACATCATGTCTCTTTGTATGAACCAATGTGCCTCTTCATTTAAATTAACAATAATGGTGATTCTTTTGTTGACATCAAAAGTTGGCTTTAATTCAAAAGACTTTGCATCCCTTATTAGATGTTCAACATTTATCCCTTCATGTGCCAAAATATTTGTAGTAGCAATGGAATGGTTGGGTGCTAAATTATGTTTACTATTGTTGTAACTATTCTTGAATAAACCCTAAACCTGAGGAGTTAACTAGATTTGAACTTTGAATTTTCTTGCTAGTGCATTTCTTGTACTATCATGGTGGATGGGTGCTAATGTCGTGGCCCCTTTCTCCATAAGACCAAATGTTGTTACTAACAAATTAGACAAACAAGGTGCAAGGCTTGTTTTATACACTTAGCTCGAAGACATTTATTTATTTCACCAACTGACCACACCCTATAACGAGAAGTTATCTTAATTAGTGCTTTAACTCATCGCAACTTCATATTTTCCATATGACCTTGACCTATGTCCGAGAGCGAACACATATAAGGATTATATAGGCTTTAATCAAATCAACGACTGGGTTTTAATCAACGGTTGAGTGGACGGTCCTCATTAATTTCACAAATTCATGTTTGAGTTAAACCCATCTCTAGTTCAAAATGTGAAGTTATGTATGGGTCGTTTGATCAGATATACAGTGGATGTGATAAGAATTAAAGTGGATTTTAATAAATACTTTGAGCCTGAACATTACGATTAACTTTCATGCTAGTTTAAACCCGAAATATATTAGAACCTTATGATCTGATCAACAATCAATCATCATCGTTCACTATATTTATGGCTAGGAATTCCTCCTGATTAGCCAAACTTTTGCTAATCTCCACGTCTGTATGTATTTGATGTATTCATCATTCCATCTCTGTCACTATTTATGATCCGGATTATTTTCGGCACGAAATGAGAGCAGAGATATAATAAAGAAATGCACAGAGATATTGCAGATATTCAATAATATAACAGAAATGTATCAGAGATGCAACCATAAACACAGATATACAGTAATACACGATTTCTATTAATGAAAGAAATGTACAGAGACTATAAAAATACAGAGTTAAAGACTCGCTAGAATGGTGGCAGCTTATCTCTGAGAAAAGATGTGACGGCTACTCGCATTCGAAAGAAGATGACTACAATGAGGCTCGAAAGGCCTTTTTACAATAGACGGGAATGCCAAAATTCCTAGACATCCAAAAACCTAACCCTAGGAGATGAAGCACCAAAATTCATGTGGGCCCCGTTTGGGTAAGTTGGTGCATCAACTTCCCGGGGTCGTAACTTTTGCATACGATCTTCGTTTTAGGCGTATGATGGCTTGTTGGAAAGATCTATGAGAGGAATACAACTTTTGGATGGAGCAACATTGATCTACAATCCATGTTGCTCCCCGTTTTCTCAAAAAAATCGTTTAGGGCCTCAAAATGGCCTCGGAAGTTAAAAATTGCTAAAAATAGTAAATTACCAAAATTGCTAGAAACATGTTTTGGGCCAGTTGGAGAAGGTGGGTGGCCACCGATATCCACCTGGATCAATCCTCTCTCCTTAGGAAGCAATGGTCTCCATTGCGTTGAGTTCCCGGGGGAGAGGGGAAAGCGATTGTTGAATCTGAATCTTG
>ML797418.1:20020-37623 GCA_009831015.1 Picea engelmannii
CACCCAAATAAATCAGTTCAAAATCACCTTGAACATAATCTTGAAAATATTTCGTATGGGGTGTGGTGTGAAATGAAGCCCCTGAATATAATACCTAAAAATCAGTAATATTATCTATTAGCACTTAGTAAATCTGTTCAGCTGATAAAAAAACGACGAAGGTAACTTTTTCAACCAACTTTGAGACCCGAAACTAGCCTTTCAGATCTAGAGAGGGCTCTCTCAGGAAGGCGCGATCTCTGTGCAAGATTTGGCTTTGAAGAAAATGGTGACTAGATTTAACACTTTGATGCAATGGGTTCTGATTATATTGGCACAAGAAAGTAAGACTTGGGCTATGGAGTCCATTTGAGGAAATGACAAAGACAAATGATTCAGTGACTGAAACTAAGAGTATAAGGCTAGGAAAGCAATAGTCTTCAGTGTAAAACCGTAATGTGTGGTGGGGAGAAGACACGGGAAGTAACTCAGAGCACCGTTGTAGATGAATTCGGAGTTATCTTTAGAAGAAGACGTTTTTTGTAAGTGGTGTGAACAAGGGGCATTGTGCAGTGAATCCACAGGTTCAAAAATTGGTTCCAAAATAGACAGAAAAATATATGAATAAATATAACAAGAAGCACATATGCAAAGAAAGAGGCACAATACATGTGATTGCCACAACTAGAATATTTTCATCAAGTTACAGGACCTTTACATTAAGTTTCGGTCAAAAAGCTCAAATTACATACAATAGTTTTCGTCTACCAATTTTTCCAACCAACCTAAATTACATCGAAAAGATGAAATATATAAACGAGGGCGCCACTTGAGCTACCCTTTTTCTAACTGCTAGCTCTGAAAAACTAGGAAATTTAGTGGCATGTGTCAAAGACTCTTCACATGGTGTTTTCCAAAAATAGACAATAATCACTTTGATTTACATATGAGTGTTCGCAAATTTTCCACGAGAATCTGATCATCAGAGAGGTTTTAATACAAGGAAAGATGTGTCGATGTTTCCCTTCGATCGAATGTCTGAGTGGACATGTGTCTACCAGGAACTCATTATCTGTTGTAACGACTTTGATTTCCGTTGCATGTTCATTTGTTGGGAAAAATATGTGATTATCACGACCATTACCAAAGTGGTAGGATTCTTTCAGGGAAACATTTCCCTCAAAACTTCCAAGATTTATCTTACGTTTGCAGGCGCAGAAACGAACACCTGCTAGACTTGTTTTTTCTGCGCGCTGGCGAGAGCCGCGCGGGCTTCCTTCTCGACCACTTTGCATTCCCAGGAATGTGTACAATGGTGTCCTGCGCCTCTCTGAGTTGTATTTTTAACCATGCCACGTTCCCTTTGCGGCCCTGTGCTAATGACGCTTCCATAGTCTTTGATGCTAGTTGTCGCCTCAACTCCATGTTTTCCTGATAGAGTTCAGTGATAGCTAGCTTTGCCTGCTTTAACTGTTGAGATGGCTCCTGATCTTTCTCTCCTGTGATATCCATTTTCCTTGTTCTGATCCTGATTCTGCGGCTCGATCCTCTAGCGGGCTCCAGCCGAATGGCGCGCATGAGTAGTTCTTCGGCCACCGATATGGCACGCGGCTCTTCTGGAACTCAGACTTCATCAACTTATTTTTTCTTCCTTGGCCTGCCCCTTCTCCAAGGTATTTGTTGTTGGGGAGATAGGACTTCTACTATCTTTCCTCCCTACGCAGGTCTTTCCATCTCAGGCTCCATGCAGTTTGATCTGATAGCCTCTGTGGGTAAAGTAATAACTCCTTTCACGCCCTTGGGAATGTTGGTCGCGGGTGAGAAAATATCCCAGCCGTTTTGGGGCCTAGACCTAGAAATTCTACAGCTCCACGTGCCTCTCCTTATACTCTGGGAAGTCGCCATGTCATGACCAGTATATGATTTGCATGCGATCTATCCAATAAATGCACAGGGAGAGAAATTTGATCAACCAAAAATGGCAAGGGAGATTGCAAACAGAGTACAGACTTGGTTTCGCAGCTGGAATGGGTGTCAAGCATCTGCAATTTATAACAAGTTGAGAAGAAGGGGAGATCGTGCCAGAGGACAGTAGATTCATGGCGACGGGATGTTTTGGATCGAACTTCAGGCTTTCCATGGCACATCCCCATGTGTATAACATAGGCGATAAGGTTCGTAGGGTATGCATGATACGAACGTCGCGATTTTTCCTTCCCTTGGCCTTCATGATGAACTGATAATAATTGTTGCACTTGTTGATGCGACTTTCATTAACTACCTGACTTGACCTAGGGAATGTAGGAACTAATTCCTAAAATAGACTCGACTCTTTGGAAAATACATACTCGTACTGCTTACACATTTTTTACTCTGACCTCCCTTCCTGTTTCCAGGGGCCAAATGACCACTTGCTGACCTCGACCCTGCGATGTTACGTACCCGACTTCATATGTTTGGGTGCATGGGTTGTACCCAAGCTAAGACCGACTCTAAATAGAAATAAAAAGGGTGGCATTCATAGTTGGCTCCAACGGGGATGCTATCCTCCCCGCGAGGTAGCAAAGAACAGTAGACCAGGTGCTTGACCATTGGGATTTATTCGACCTTCAGACACTAAGGGAAATAAATAATAGACAGAAAACAAACTAAACCTATCAACACAACTTCTAAACTTCATCATAAACTTAGGGCCTTCACTTCGGGCTTCAATTTTCTGCTGACCTACTGACTCGACGCAAAAATAAAATGATTATTTACAATGACCAATAACTTAAACGGATTTTATTTCGTCGGATAATACTTGAGGAACCTGCCATTTACAGGCCCCCAACCAAGGCATTCTCCATTTATCCCCTCCATAAAATAAGCATTGTTCTCGCAATACGCATCGATTCTGAATGGGCTTGTCCAAAGGTGGTCGAACTTTCCATGCTTACCCTTATCTTCATTTCTCGTGTCCCACCTCAGCACCAGCTCCCCTACCTGAAAATATTCTTGTTTGTAATGCTTATCGAAATATTTCTTCATCCTCTCCTGATGGAGATGCAACCGATTATACACTTGTTCCCTCACTTGTTGTGTGTGAATTAGCTAGTTTATTCTCCTTTGCAAATCATTCGGCTCGGCCTCCTATTATTGCAACAGCTTTCTAACAGGTGGTCCCACTGAAGTAGGGAAGATTGTGTCCATGTCGTAAACGATCTAAAAAGGTGACATTGAGATGGACTTCTTGGTGGTAACCTAATCTTCCCACAGTGCATAGATAATCTTTTTGTGTCATGCTCTCTTGTTTTCCTGCAGGAGTCGTTTGATGATCCTGGTTAGGCTCTTATTCGAGGATTCTGCTAAACTGTTTCCTTGTGGATAGTACGTCGTAGAATTCCCCAAGGTTATGTTGTAATCCTGACAAAAATTTTCCATCCTCTTAGACTTGAACACGGTCGCATTGTCTGTTATGATTTTGACGGGGCACCTGAACCTTGACAGAATGTTTGTCTCCAGGAATTGGATGATGACTGCATCGGTAGCTTGCTTTGCGGGGACTACCTCTATCCACTTCGTGAAATAATCGGTGGGCGTGAGTATCCATTTGTGTTGTGCGGAGGATGGTGGATTTATTTCTCCTATGAAATCTAGACCCCACTGCATGAAAGGTGCTTTGACTGAGATCGACTTTAGTGGTAGGGGCTGCAACTTTCTTCTCCCATCGAAAATCTGACATTCGTGGTAGCTAGAGACCTCTTTATACACGTCGGCAAATATTTTAGGCCAGTAGTAACCTTCCCTCAGGATTTTTTGCATAGTGGTTTTCCAGTAGTGGTGTCCTCTGCAGTCGCCTTTGTGGAATTCCTGTATGGCCTACTTAGCATCATCTTCTAGCAAACATCTTAGCAATATTCCCTGGGGGTCTTTCCAGCAGAGTGAATTGTCCAGGATGCAGAACTTAACTTATTTAATCTTGAGAAATCTAGCCTTAGTCTTACTTACACCCGGAGGAGCCTAGAGATTCTCCAACACGTAGATGATGATTGCATACCATGGTGAATCAATGAACTGTTGAGGTACCTGCGCAGTTGTTTCTCCTTGAGTGCATTCTGACAGATCAATGATGAAATTCATTCTTACAGCGTTGCAGTCTGACTGTGCCATTAACTTACCAAGGCCCTGACCTTTGATCAGTTTCGTAGGCTTAATCTCAAGATCGTATTCCAGCAGAGCTGCTATCCACTTTCCCCTCCTTCCTTCCAGGTCAGGTTGAGTCAGGATATCCTTTACTGAGTTGTTGGGCACATAAGCGATGACATGGGAGTATAATATGTATGTCCTGAACTCCTTCAAAGTTTTCACTAAGGCATAAGCCTGTTTATCCATAATGTCATACCTTAGTGGAGCATCATGCAGTGTCCGACTAAAATAGGCTATGGCTTTCTCGAAATCTTGTTCATCTTTCTTCAATAGCACACCGGCAATATTGTGTTCTGAGGCGAAGGAAAACAGGACGAAATCTTTTGTAAAGTCTGGGTTGGCTAGCACAGGATCTTTACTCAACGCCACTTTGATATCTTCAAAAGACTTATTGGCCTATGGGTTCCACTTGATCTTGTTTCCCTTACTGAGCATGCAGGTTATGTGTTTTATGATTTTGGCCAGGTTCGGGATGAACCTCCTCAGGAAGTTCACCTTTGCACTTCTTTTTTACTACGCGGGGTGTCGATCTTCAGGATCCCTTCAACTCTGTTGGGGTCTATCTTGATGCCTTCCTTGGAGATGATATGTCCTAACATCTTTCCCTATTCCATCCTGAAATGCAACTTCTTTGTATTTAGCGATATGTCGAACTTTCTACACTTCTGGAAAACCTTCTTTAGGTGCTCGAGATGTTGTTTGTCAGAGGCGGGGTGCATTGTGATGTCGTCCAGATAAATCACGATGAACTTGTCCTTCTCATCAGCAAACGTGATGTCCATTTCCCTCTGGAAAGTGGCTCCAGCATTTATCAGGCCGAAAGGCATCTTGTCGTACATGAATGTTCCCCATGGAGTTGTGAAAGTTGTTTTCTCTCTGTCATCCGGGTGAACCATAATCTGATTCTATCCTGAAAACCTATCCAGCATGGACATCTTTTGGGAAACCACTACTCTTTGCAGGATGTAGTCCCTTTTAGGAAGGGGATAGTGATCCTTGAGAGACACTTTTTTTTTATTTTGGAAGTCTACACATAGTCTTATCTCGCCGCTCTTCTTTCTTACAGGCACCAAGTTAGCTACTTATTTTGAGAATCGCAAGGAAACGATGATTTTAGCATCGAAAATTTTCTTTACCTCCTTCTCGATCAACGGTAGAAACATGGGATTTATCTGTCTCAACTTCTGTTTGAAAGGTTTCTGATCTTCCTTGAGAGGGATTACATGTTGGATTACTTTAGTGTCATATACTTTCAGGTCATCATAGCTCCATGCGAAGACATCCAGGAAATCCTTCATGAGCTTGACGTAGTCCTGCTTGACCTCTGGACTGAGTGTCTTTGATAATTTTACCATCTTCGGGTTCTCCTCAGTCCCAACATTGCAATCTTCCATGTCTTCTTCATTTGTAGTGATCTTGGGGTTCTTAGCCACATCATTTTCATTGAACATATTTTCCAACGGCACCAACCCCTTTGGAATGATATTATTTTTTAGTTGTAATATGTCCCTTCCTGCGATCTGGTTTTGGAAAGGGTCATTGTTACTACACGCATCCGCGCTCTCCTCTTCATCACAACAACATTCCTCGTCAATGTTTGTATTAGCGAACTCGTCGCTCATAAGGAGGAATCTTTCCACCTGCTTGTCATCATCAAACACCTGCCAATGTTTGTATTAGCGAACTCGTCGCTCATAAGGAGGAATCTTTCCACCTGCTTGTCATCATCAAACACCTGCCAATGTTTGATATTATCAGGAACTTCCGACCTGTGCTTGACCTCGATTTCATATATTTTTCTTGGGAATATGGGGATCTTGAAAACTGAGGTTGAGGTGGCCAACACATCGGCAATTTGATTTTTCTCTCTGGGGATAGCAGATAGGTCATACTCTGAAAATCCTTCATGGAGGTCTAAAGCCAAATTTTTATACGCTCTCAGCCTGGGGTGTTTGGTCTGATATACACCCTTTACCTAATTTATGATCAGCTCGAAATCTCTGTGCATTGTTATCTTTTATGTGCCCAATTATTTCAAAACTTGTAAGCCCAATATTAGTGCTTCATACTCGGCCATGTTGTTGGTGCATTCAAACGCAAGCTTGTATGAGCACAACTTTGTGCTGACCTTGGGAGGGCTTATCCACACGCTGGCACCCGCTCCTTCCTTACTGACAGCGCCATCAAAACTCATGTTCCATGCTTTGTTTTTCATGTGATTCTTTGGTTCGGTGCACTCTGCCTCTTTCTACGTGGTGTCCTCGTTGGTTGTCGTGATTTATGTTGGTTCTCCCTCTTCGAAACTCAAATCATTGTAGAATATGGAAGAACCGATATCATTTTTGACAGAGTATATAGGATGATTATTTGGCTGTGTTTTTTTTATTACCATGTATTTTAGTGGCACTTCTCTATACAGACGTTTTTCGTGGTTAAAAACAGGGATGGTGGCATATGACATATCCATCTGCGAAGTGTCCTTTAACTTCGCAGCCCCTGACCTTGATAGCAGCATACCAAACTTTGGGGGTATGTCTGCGACGACTACGTCCATAACCATGTTCTTTGAGGGGATTTGAGCCAACGACACAACCATGTCTTTGATGAGGCCCAAACATTTGACTTTCCTCGAATCAAAGGAGAAAATATCTTTGTATGGCCTGGTGATATCCAAACCCAATTCATCCATGATCACCTTTGGCATGAGGTTGTGTGATGTGCCAGAGTCTAGCGTAGCATTATGCAAGTTCATGTCATGGACCTTTAGACTGACGTAGAACGAAGGGACGTCTTCGGTATCATTCGTTTCTTCAACGCATGGCCCAAAAAGGATAGCGAGGTATTCATCTTGGACATTCAAAGTATCTGGGGTTCCTCCCATTTTCAGCATTTTAATGATTTTCTCTCGATACTCACCCTTTCTAATAAATTCGTTGAACAGGACAGAGATTTTGATTTTGGCCATCTCATGTTCAAAATTGAAATGGGGACAGACTTTCTCTACCTCCTTCCCGCTCACCTCTCAACCTACTTAAGGAGTTTTCTTGGGGGCCTCCTCCTTTGACTTAGCTTTCTCTGTCACATCCTTGGTCGTGTTATCTGGCCTCATACGACTTTTGGAAGGGGTGTCTGCCAAGGGTTGCCTTATGGGGTTCGTCTGTTGCGGCTCGGTGAGAGTGTCTTTGCTTCAGAGGTTGTATTTCCTCTGGAACTGTATGATGGCATTCTGATAGCCTTTTCTGAACTCCTTTGTCTCCCAGGACGGCGCATCATCTATTTCGAGTATCATATCATCATCCATCTCTAACAAGAAGGCGTCGCTTTTTCTCATGTAACGGTCGTGCTCGCTCTTTGTCAAGAATACGCGTGGGTTTTAGTCGTCACAACAATGCATCTAGACTTCGAATGCCTAGTCGAAGTCTTCGTCTGCGTAGTTGTTTTGGAATGGAGGTTTTGTGTGTTTGTCTCTTGGATCCCTCTACCTCATCTGAGGGACTTGACCCCTTCTAAGGTTCTGACTCCTAGGTTGGGGGTCGTTCTATTCTCGGGAGACAAGTCTGTTTCCCATGGACATTATTTCCATCATTTTTTCCATCATCTTCATCATCATGTCGAACTTGTCGTCTGAGGGTTGTGACATTGATGGTTGTGCATCTCCCTGGGGTCTCTTATCGCCTTGGTTGAACCTCGGATTTATTTTTCCTGACACCATCATGTTCACTTCGACTTCGACAGCGTTACTCATTATAGCATCTAGACTTGTTGATCTTCTTTCTCTCAACAACAGGGTGAAATCACTGTCGACGGAATCGGCGTACCGCAACTGCGCAGCTCCCGGGGGCAGCTTAACTTATGTAGGGATTGAGTAGCACACCTTCAAAAAATGAACTAAGAATTCCTGCACTGTCTCTTCCAATGCTTTCCTCATATTATTGTATTATGTTAATAGTTGCAAAGGGTTTTTCTTGTCCCCCTATTTATTTAGGAAATACGCCTCGAATGTGGCGAAGTCTCAAATGCTCGCGTGCGGGAGGGATTTGAACCATTTTCTTACATATCCCAAAAGGCTCTGTGCAAACAACCTCATTTTCGCATCTGCATAGTCCACCTCCTCCAGGTCGACGAAATCATTAAACTAGTCCAGGTGCCTCTGGGTGGAAACGTTCCCTTTCGCATTGTAGAGTTTGATTCTCTGGCTGTAATTCTGAGGCAAGTCATGTAGTTGGGCTGGCAGGACGAGGGGAGCGAGCCTAGTGGCCATGGCTCTGGGAGGACTTGGGATTCGAGGGATATTATTTGATATCACGGCTTGGAATTTTTTCGGGTCGAAAACAATCTCGTCCAAACTAGTTTCTGACTTAGACCTGAACAGAGTTTTCTCAAAATATTTGTCAAAATCAAGGTCGTTGATACTTTGCACGTCGTCTTCAAGTAAGGATAGGCTTCTATCAAGGTAATAAAATGGGTCTGACGCTTGGTCTCTAGTCCTGCGCAAAATCTTTTCGGGGTTGTACATAGGCTCTGTGGGGTTCGGGTCAGGATTTCCTCTGGTATAGATTGTCTTCGGAGCCAGGGCTCCTGAACTGCGCTACTTGGAGATACTGGTCTTTTGGAATGGATTCGCCAGGGTAAGGGTTTCATTCGATATGGATATTTGTCCCTTTGTTACCCTTAGGGGTCAAACTGCAACGTTAGTCATTCTCCCAGGGAAAATCTATTCAATTTCATCCCCGACAACGACGCCAGAATGTTAGCACTCCGTAAATATGTTCGGTTGATAAACAGATGACAAAGGTAACTTTTTCAACCAACTTTGAGACCCGAAACTAGCCTTTTGGATCTGGAGAGGGCTCTCTCAGGAAGGCGCGATCTTCGCGTGGGATTTGGCTTTGAAGAAAATGGTGGCTAGATTTAACACTTTGATGCAATGGGTTCTGGTTATATTGGTGCAAGAAAGTAAGACTTGGGGTATGGAGTCGATTTGAGGAAATGAAAGAGACAAATGACTCAGTGACTGAAACCGAGAGGATAAGGCTAAGCAAGCAATAGTCTTCAGTGTAAAACCATAATGTGTGGCGGGGAGAAGACACAGAAAGTAACTTGGAGCATTGTTGCGGGGGAATTCGGAGTTAGCTTTAGAAGAAGACATTTTGTCTAAGTGGTGCGAACAAGGGGCACTGCGTAGAGAATCCACAGGTTCGAAAATTTGTTTCGAAATAGACAAAAAAATATATGAATAAAGATAACAGGAAGTACACACGCAAAGAAAGAGGCACAATACATCTGACTGCCACAACTAGAATATTTTCATCAAGTTACAGGACCTTTGCCTTAAGTTTTGGTCAAAAAGCTCAAATTACATACAATAGTTTTCGTCTACCAATTTTTCCAACCAACCTGGCTTACATCGAAAAGATGAAATATATAAACGAGGGTGCCACTTGGGCTACCCTTTTTCTAACTGCTAGCTCTGAAAAACTAGGAAATTTAGTGGCATGCGTCAGAGACTCTTCACATGGCGTTTTCCAAAAATAGACAATAATCACGTTGGTTTACATATGATTGTTCACAAATTTTTCACGAGGATCTGATCGTCGGATAGGTTTTAATACAAGGAAAAGATGTGTCAGTGTTTCCCTTCGATCAGATGTTTGAGCAGGTAGGTGTCCGACATGAACTCGCTATCTGTTGTAAAGTCTTTGATTTAAGTTGCGCGCTCATTCGTTGGGAAAAATATGTGCGGCAGGTGGTTGTTCGATTATCACGGTTGTTACCAAAGTGGTAGGATGATTTCAAGGAAACATGTCCCTCAAAACTACCAAGATTTATCTTATGTTTGCAAGTGCAAAGACGAACACCTGCTAGACTTGTTTTTTCTGCGCGTTCGGGAGAGCCGCGCGGGCTTCCTTCTCGACCACTTCGCATTCCCAGGAATGCTTTGTGTTCCCTTCCTCTAACTTCCTTTGTGATTCTCGTAGTTGTACAATGGTGTCCTACGCCTCTCTGAGCTGTCTTTTTAACCATGCCACGTTCCCTTCGCGACCCTGTGTTGTTGACGCTTCCATAGTCTTTGATGCTAGTTGACACCTCAACTCCATGTTTTCCTGATAGAGTTCAGCGATAGCCAGCTTTTCCTGCGTTAACTATTGAGATGGCTCTTGATCATTCGCTCCTATGGTATCCATTTTCCTTGTTCTGCTCTTGCTTTCATGGCTCGATCCTCCAACAGGCTCCAGCCGAATGGCGCGCATGAGTAGTTCTTCGACCATTGATCTGGCACGCGGCTCTTCTGGAACTTGGACTTCCTCAGCTTCTTTGTTCTTCCTTGGCCTGCCCCTTCTCTGAGGTATTTTCTGTTGGGGAGACGGGACTTCTACTGTCTTTCCTCCTTGTGCAAGTCTTTTCGTCTCAGGCTCCATGCGGTTTTATCTGATAGCCTTTGTGGGTAAAGGAATAACTCCTTTCACGCCCTTGGGAATGTTGGCCATGGGTGAGAAAATATCCCAGTCATTTTGGGGCCTAGACCTGGAAATTTTGCGTCTCTGCGCACCTCTCCTTATACTCTGGGAAGTCGCCATGTCGTGACCAATAGATGCTTTGCGCGTGATATATATGATAAATTCACAGGGAAAGAAATTTGATCGACCCGAAATGGCAAGGGAGATTGAAAACAGAGTATAGACTTGATTTCGCGGATGGAATGGGCGTTGAGCATCTGCAATTTATAACAAGTCGGGAAGAAGGGGAGATTGTTCTAGAGGATAGTAGATTCATGGCAACGGGATGTTTCGGATCGAACTTAAGGATTTCCATGGAACATCCCCGCGTGTAGAACATGGGCGATAAGGTTCGCAGGGTATGCATGATATGAATGTCGCAATTTTTCCTTTCCTTGGCCTTCATGATGAACTGATAATAATTGTTTCACTTGCCGATGTGAATTTCATTAACTACCTGACTCGACCTGGGGCACATAGGGACTGATTCCTAAACCAGACTCGACTCTTTGGAAAAGACATACTCGTACTGCTTACGCATTTGCGACTCTGACATCCCTTCTCGTTTCCAAGGGTCAAATGACCACTTGTTGACCTCAACCCCGCGGTGTTATGTACCTAACTTCACATGTTTGGGTGCATGGGACGTACCAAGACTAAGACAAACTCTAAATGGAAAGAAAAATGGCGGTGCTAACATTATCTAAAGAAAGAATCAAAACATATTATAACACATCACCTGCTACATTTGCTTCATGAATTTTCTCTTATTTTCCATCTCCTTGTTTCTTTGGAGATCTGCAGTATTTCTTCAAATGTCATTTCTTCCCATAATTCTAGCACTCAATCTTTGTTATTCTGGATTTGGATCTTCCCTTCCTAGACTTCCCATGGTTCCTTGGGATATTTCCTCTTTCCCTTTATCTTCCTTTGTTCTCCAAGATCAATGTTTTACCTAATGTCTCACCTGTGTTTTTCCATCGCATTTCCTCACTGAGGATAACACCAACAACATCATCAAATTTTAGAGTGTTTGAATCAAAGACAGATTTACTTACAGCCTTGACCAAGTCGTTTCAACTTTCTAGCAATGAGAAAATATTAGAAGAGCCGTAACCTCATCATCAAAGTTCACTCCTACAAAACTTAGTTGATCGGTAACTGTATTAAATTCATTTAAATGATTGACAACATACTCCCCTTCTGACATCTTCATATTAAATAATAGCTTCATTAGAAATACCTTGTTGGACATTGAGGATTTTTCATATAGTTTAGCCAATGCCTTCATCAAATCCTTTGTTGTCTTTTCTTTTGAAATGTTGAAATCCACCGACATTGCTAGGCATAGCCGTATCATTCCTAGTGTCTTTCTGTCAAGAACCTCCCATTCTTTGTCCTTCATACTTGCTGGTTGCTTTTCTTTTCCACCCAACAGTAGGAAAAGATCCTTTTGATATAGATAGTATTCCATTTGCATCTTCCATAACTGGTAGTTTTGGTCATTAAATTTCTCGACCCTAAACTTTATATCTTCTTCCATTGCTCCCAATCAAACCAGGAACCCTCTTTTCCTACGAGTTACCTTTCTCACTGATACCAATTGTTAAAAAAAGAGGATCACGGAGAAATAAAATAAAAAAAAATATGTGAAAACAAAACACAGAATATACACAATACAATAGAGACACGGATATACTTGGTTCACCCAATGTAGGCTACATCCACCAAAGAAATTTCTAGTCCTTCCTTTATTATTATCCAACAAATGAAGGGATACAAGCGACAACATAGTCATTGTAACTTCCTCGTATTTTCTCACAGTATCATGTCTCATAATACAATATTTACTCACATATATCACCGCAATACAATTCCCTCATACATAAAAGAGGGTTTCCTTCTAGGGAAAAAAAAACTAACATAACTTCTACCGTAATATCTACAAACTTATAATGAATGGTCCAGATTGACTACGAAATTACAATATTTTACAAGGAAATTTTCCAAAAAAATATTTTCAAGGGCGTTGCCCCTGAACCCCCATTGTGGGGGGCTCCAAAATATTGTTTCCACTCCCCCCCACCCCCTGGTGATATATGTGGGGAGGAAATCCCCCCCACACCCCCCGTCATAAAATGGGATCCAAACACAACTGAAACAAGACCTCTTAATCAGGAAGATAATCAGACTCCACAACAAACAATTTAGGGTTGTTATGGCCCCTTGTGATATCCTGAGTGGGAAAATCCCAAAACTTACTTTGTATATAGGGGCTAGGAAATAGTCACAGATGTTGTAAAAATGTTCTTTATAATTAAAATCCCACAAATATGAACAATAAATGTGAATGGGGGGTTGAATTGGATTCGAACTCCATTTAAAAGCAAGAAAATGGATTGTAGATCAAATTGCATCAATAAGGTAGGTCATCGTAAAAAATCTAGGGTTTTTCATACCTAGTGTTTCCTTAGCTCTGTTGAAAATGTTGAAAGCAAATATGTTTTCCCAATTGAACTCTTGTCCTTTCTTCACCACTATATACGCCATCAGAAACCATTCCATTATGAAATGTGTGTTGGTTTTCTCACCCTACAATTTGTAGATCATTGTGTTCAGCAACCTGTATGGTCTCTTCAGATATTGAACTGGGATATATCTTTCTCCCTTCTTAGCTCATCTCAGCTCATCATTGTGCCAATATTCCATCAACTCCTCGAAGTCTTCAGTATCTACCCCGAACTTCTCTAGAAAGTATTTGTTCAATGATATCGTGGGCTCAAGGGTTTGATACCTAATTCTGATATCTTCTGACTTCAAGGAAGTGATCGTAACTCAAGACTCATTGAAAATGGTGACTGTGTATTTATGGAGGTGTGTAAAACAACACCTTGTAGCGTCGTTGTACGAGAAGAGCATGGAGCAAGCCGTTATAGTGTAGATGTCGCTCGTCCTGATATTACGATCCATATCTCTAGCCCAGCCTGTATCAACAAACCCATGTATGAACAACACTCTATCCAATCCTAGTCTTCCTTGTTAGCACAATCCATAGCTAGAGGTGCCACACAAATACCTGAAAACCCTCTTTATTGTTATCCAATGCTCCTTCTTTAGTTTTGACATATATTTTCTCAAAACTCTCACCCCATGTGCAATGTCTAGTCTAGTACAGACCATTGCATACATCAAATTGCCAACCGCACTAGCATATGGAACGTGAGATATGTCATCTCCCTCTTCATGTATCTTGGGACACTAATCTATAGATAACTTTACACCTACAGGAACAGGAACCTTAATCGGTTTACTTTCCTGCATATTAAACCTCTACAATATCGTCTCAACATATTTTCTCTGATTCAACCAGAGTTTCATGTTTACACAATCTCTTTTAATCTCCATTCCCAGAATGAAGTTAGCAACATTGGGATCCTTCAAGTCAAATTTGGAGGATAGTTGCAATTTCATCTCCTTGATAACATCCATGTTATTTCCTACCAGTGACATCTCATCAACGTACAACACTACATAAATGAAGTGATTACCAACCAATTGGAATATACACAGTGATCAAACCTGCTTCTCACAAATCCCAGTGCAAGGATGTGTGTGTCAAACTTTTGGTACCACATCCTAGGTGATTGCTTCAGACCATATAGTGACTTCTTTATCTTGTAGACTAGCGCTTTCTTTCCCTTTACTACAAATCCTTATGGTTGCTTCATGTAGATTTATTCTTTCATATCCCCATGTAGGAATGTTATCTTCACATCCATCTGTTCTATTTCAAAATCAAAAGCAGCAACAATAGATAAAATAAATCTAATAGAAGTTAACTTGGAAACTGGAGAAAAAATTTCACCAAAGTCAATTCCCTCTACCTAGGAATAACCTTTTGCTACTAAATGAGCTTTGAATTTCTCCCATTTTCCTTCTGCATTCAACTTCTTCTTAAACACCCTTTTGTTGCCAATGTCCTTTCTTCCAGTTGGAAACTCAACTAGATCCCATGCCTCATTCTTATCCAAGGCATCCATCTCTTCAACCATGGCCTTCTTCTAGAGTTTACTATCCTCTAAATTCATTGCTTCTCTAACAGTTATGGGATCATCATCAATAATAGATAAAGGAAAATTAGCATGAAAATTAGGTGGACAATACCTTTCTAGTTTCCTTCTTTCCCTCATGTATCTCCTCAATATTGGAGTATGAGGTTCTTCTTCTTCTAATTCATCTTCTTCCATTGGTCCAGGTTTTGCATCATCCAACTCAAACTCTATTTTATCGGGTTCTTCTTGCCTTGGTAGGAATTCATGTTTGGGAACATCTTTAATCTATCTAAAAACAACATCCCAATTATAAAAAGTCTTCTTAGTTTCTGGGTTCCAAAGCTTATAACCTTTCATACCATCTTTATAACTAATAAAGATACACTTTTTAGCTTTATTATCCAACTTACTCCTATTTTCTTTTGGAACATGTACATTAGCATCACAACCAAACACTCTGAGATGTTCAAGAGTGGGTTTCTTACCATTCCATACCTCATGTGGAGTTTTGTCCACTAACGTCGATGAGGGTGATCCATTTACCAGGTAACATGCAGTACCCATTGCCTCTGCTCAAAATTCTTATCCTAACTCGACACCATTTAGCATGCTCCTTTATTTTTCCATCAACGTCTTGTTCATCCTTTTTACAACCCCATTTTGTTGAGGTGTGTATGGATTAGTCTTTCCTTTCTATACCGCACTTCTTACAGAACTCTTTGAATTCATTCCCACATAATTCTCCACCATTATCTATCCTCAACACCTTTATTTTATTCTTTGTCTAATTTTCTACGAGAGACTTAAACTCTTTAAATTTATCAAATACCTCATATTTATTCCTAAGAAGAGAAATCATCTATGAATGAAACATAATACACAAATTTACCTAGTGATGGAATAGGCACAGGTCCAAACACATCACTGTGTATCAACTCTAAGATCCCCTTTTCCCTTGTAGCACCAGATGGGAATCTTACTTGATTTTGTTTACCATATATGCAATGTTCACACAAACCAAAATCCAGGGTGCAATTAGACATACCTTCAACCATACCTTTATCGTGTAGTGTTCGAAGGCCCTTTTCTCCAATATGTACCAGTCTTTGATTCCATAGCATGGTATTTTTTCCAGGGAAAGTATGGATCTTGTCTTCTTTATTTCTCTGCTCAAGGATAAAAAAACTATTACACCCACCAGTATAAGTGTTTCCCAACAACTTGTACAGAGTTCCACATCAAACTCCTCTCATTAACACCATTGTTCCTCTGACCATCTTGCAAGTTCCCTTTCCCAATAAAGTATCCACGCCTGCATCATCCAACCTACCTACATATTTTAGGCTCATGGATAGATCTAGGATGTGCAAAACTCCAAGGAGATTTTTAATCTTTCCATCTTTCAACAGCAACTTAACCCTTCCACGTCTCGTGATTTTGGTTGTCAATTCATCTCCTAGGAAGACATCACCACCATTATACTTTTCATATTCATTGAACCACTCCTTGTGAGGAGTCATATGAAATGATGTGCCTGATTCGATCAACCATACATCATGATATGCATGTGTACTTGTAGATATCAGGTAAACATCACCTCCTTCTTTGGAGGTTTTTGCCTCTGTGGAAGAGGAATCATCAGATCCCTTTGCTTTATCAACTTTCTTAGACTTGCAATATTTCTTATAAATCCCAGCTTTACCACATTTCCAGCATTTCCTCAAAGATTTTACTTGGGATTTAGATCCCCCCCTCCCAAAGAGTTATTTGTATCCTTATATTTGGGACAACCTCTTACAAACAAAGCATTTGTGCTATGACTATCCATGATTTTTTGCCTCGTCTCTTTCGATAACAAGGATGAAACCACATCCTCATACTTAAATGCAGATTGAGTAGTACTACCAATTGCTACAACCAGATTATCCCAGGAATCTGGAAAAAAACATAACAAAGTAATACACTTATCTTCTTCTGCAAGCGTAATATTAACAAATCCAAGTTGACTTACCAGAGTATAGAAGGCATTTAGATGCTTTGTCACAGAATCTCCATCTTCCATCCTAAGATGATACAGCTTCTTTCGAAGAAACAACTTGTTTACCAGGGACTTTGACTGATACAAATTTCCCAACTTTTTTCATAGTTCCTTCTTGTAGATTCTCCCAACATATTCAATAACATCGAATAAGTTAGGCAAAGTCGAATCGTACTCCTTGCTCTTCTATCCATCTTCTTCCAATCTTCTTGCGACATACCAGTAGATCGAGTGCTAGTAATTTGTGTACCATTTTTTATGTACCAGTGGGTTGTGTACCAATAGGTCGTGTACCATGATCCAAAGCAATCCATTGTTCTTTGTATATAAGAAGGTCCTCCATCTTGAGATTCCATAGCTCAACTTTTTTACCATTGAACTTCTCAATCTCGATTCTATAACTTCTCGTCATTGTCTTTCAACACACGAATCACCACTACAAAGCTCCCATTGAACCCAAGTTTATCACAGACCCAAGATAAACTTGATCTATCAAGACCGAACCAAACCCTCAGCAACAAAGGCATCCCCCTGAAGCCAAAAACGTGCTTTGATACCACATGTAATTTTTAAACATGTGAAGTAAAGCAATACATACATATTCTAAGAAAAACAAAAATTAATCATTGGCTCACACATATAGTACACAGATATTTACGCTAGAAACCCTTAACTGAGAGAAAACCAGCCTTCCTTGGTGTCGCACCTCTCAACTCTTCATTGTATTAACTTCATCATTTGCAATACAATATATACACAATATTTTAGGTATTCCACAACTACCAAAATCCTAATCCCTTAATCCGGGATTAATTTAGAAAACTACTAAAAATAGCAAAAACGCTAAAA
>ML797418.1:38157-55734 GCA_009831015.1 Picea engelmannii
GTTATGTGCTAGCTAGGATCAAGAAGACATTATATGTTTTGGGTGTGTCAAAGAAGACAATGTGTTGAATCTCACCCATGGTAGCATTATAGAACAAAGTTATATTCATATGGATAAGTATTGGGATAAATTGCATACTTTATCTTGTGTTATGAATATGTGTTTCAATTATGAATTTGAAATTCATATGGATAGGATGATTGTTACCTAAAATGGCTATGAAATGCATACTTTTTCTTTGATGATTGTTACGGGCATACATTGGAATGTTGAGACCTTTGAGGCATTCCAAGGTAGTGAGAGGAATGGTTGAACATTGCCATCCAAGATAACCAAAGTCAATGAAGAGGATATCATTGCAAGTGCTACTAAAGAATGAAGACATGGAGTATTGCTGGAAAGAAGAGAATATTGAGGACGGTGTTAATCTAAGGTAGAGGGGAATGTAAAATCTTGGTTTTGACCCTTTGGATGTTTTGACCCTTTGGATGTTTTGGACCAAATTGTAAATAAGTGGACATAATGATGGAATTCAAGTTATATAAATGACCCCATGTGTAAAATATGTAAGTATCTTTTATGAATCCCCAATCCAGAGCACAAGGCCAAGGCCCAACTAGTGAATGTCTAGGAAAGTATCGTTAATTAATATGATTTTGATGTACTATGAGGTATACATGGAATGGTATTATCAAGGAATGTAAATATTACTTCAAAAATTAATACAAAGGTCCAAGGCTAGTTGTGGAAGACGACAAGAGGGGCTATGAGTCCATTAGAGGGGAAGAGGAAAGGAGGCCCAAAGGGTTGAGAAATAATCCCAAGTTACCTATGTCTCCTAACCTTCATCTTTTCACTATGTACCTCATTAAAAGCTACAACCACCAATCACTAAATACAAATGGTGGGTGGTAAAATCCACCTTCTTTAGTTATGAGAGCATGGGGGTTGAGTACAACTCTGAGGAGTGTAAAAGACTCCATCTCCTTAGGAATTTGAACTACATGGATATCCAAACCATCTCTTTTCTTGTGTGCTCTCTTTATGCAATTTGAATTGACCATTCCATTCCATTCATTCATTCTTTCTCCATACTACTCCTGACCATTCTCATGCTAAAGACATTAATTGGAACATGTAAATGACCAAGTAGAGTTTTGGAAGAGAAAGTTGTGAACCTAAGAAATGAGAGAGAGATGGAAGGTTGCAGAGGAGCATAGAGTTTGGGTTGATAGGAATCCATGACCATTTTCCATGTAGATTGTTCTTCATTGTATGCTCAAGAGTCCATATATGACTTTGTGGAGTTGATTTTGAAAGAAAAAGGCATGTTGGACTCCTACACACACTAAAGAGCACTAGAGGAAAGAAGATTTTATAGGACTTTTGAGTAGAGAAGGGAAATATATTCCTTCCATTCTCTGGGGTAATGAAGGGAGTGTCATGGTTGGGTTTCCTAGAGTTTTGCCTAAAGAGTTCTAGGTTAGATAGCTTCACTGAGACTAAAAGAAATTGGGTCGGGTGAGTAACATGAATGTCGTCGACCAATTTTCTTTGTCTTGGTGGCCTCATAGCCTAATTTGGGGGTGGCATCAATGGATTATTGCCTACGATTGGGTGGAAAATTGCTTACCAATAGCTAGTTTCCTTGAACCATCTTGTTCAGAAGATAAGTGTTCCATCTTTGTATTGAATTCATGTTTATAATTTTAAAGTTAAGATGCATTTGCTTGTGTATTAATTGATATGGAATTCATGGTTGAAATGCATTTTGTTTGCGTGCAAAATTGTTGCACGACTTAATTATTTTCTTGGAGAATTTGAAAATGCCTCAAAATTTATTGTTTCATGTTACCTTATGCATTTGAGTTTTATGTATGCATAACGATTGCATCGATACATTGTGTGCCTTTGTAATTCACACAGCGTTAGTTTATTTGCATTTGAATTTATGATATTCCCTTTGGCATTATGTGATGCATTCGAGATGGATGGCATGGGCTAGATCCAGTTCAAATAGTTTGTGTATATTGGCATCTACCATGTGGGATTGGCATTGTGTCCAAGCCCTTTGTGCATTCCAAGTATTAACTTTGAATGGTTGTTAATATAGCCCTTTGTTTGTTTACTTTGAAGGGTTCATTCTAGTTTGGTTGGTTGGCATCTATATAATTTAACACATTTTTTCAAATGGGCCAAAAATCCCTTTTGTTGTACTTGGAAATATTATCTTCGAAGTGGCTCGATTGGGCTCTTCTTTGGAACAACCCAATGGCCAATCAAGCCAATCTTTTGAAAGTGTCCTACGGCATCTTTCGAAAAGGCTCGATCGCCTTTTAAGTAAATCTTTTGAAAATGCATGATGGCATCTTTTGAAAGGGCTTGATGGCTTAGCCCTTTTTGTTGGAATTCAAAGTGTTACCTTTGAATGATACCTTTGGCCTTTGCTTATTGTTTTTCGAAATTGATAAGAACTTCAAAAAATGCTTGATGGCCTATTTTGTTTGCATTTGAAACATCTTTGAAGAAGTCCCAATGGAATCTTTCAAAATGGTTGAATGGCCATATGTTTCGAGGTGACATCTTCGAAATAGGCTAGATGACCTATAAGGGGGTTATTCAAAATTTGTTGTTCGAATTTGACTTGATGGTCTATCGAAGCATTCAAAAGATGTTTCTTTTGAATTTGTCCAATGGCCCATCAAGAGGCATTTGAATGTGTTCTTTCGAATTGGACTAATGGCCTATCAGGGGTTATCAAATGTTGTTCTTTTGAAATGGCTCAATGGCCTATTGGGAGCATTCTAAAGATGTTCTTTCAAGTTGGCCTAATGGCCTAACGAGGGCACTCGAAAGATATTCTTTCGAGTTGGCCTGATGATCTATTGGGAGCATTCAAAAGATGTTCTTTTGAGGCGGGGGGGGGCGGGGGCATGATCTATCGAGTGGATCTTTTGAAAGCAGAGGATGCCCCTTTTTCAAATGAACTTGATGAATTGTCATTGGGGAAATTCTTCGAAAGAAGGGAACATCTTTCAAATAAGTTCAATAGTCATTTTTTGTGCATCGGGCACATGTTTAAGGACTTGATGAGATCAAAAGCAACCAACGAGTTATTTAAAAGAGGCCTAAAGGTTGATAAGCAAGTATTGTGTTCAAATGTTATGCATTGGGATTATCTTCAAAAAACACTTGATGGGATCTTTCATATAAGCCCAATGGGTAAGGGGTGTGATAAGTATGAATATTTTTTCAAATAAGCCAAAATAAGGGCCTTTAAACAAGGGTGTTGAAGCTTCAAAGAAGGATTAAGTCTTGGCAAGATGGGTCATCAAAGGTGTTGTTTAGTAAAGACGGGGATGCCAAACCCATGGAAGGGTTAAAGTTCAAAAGAGAAGACAAAAAAAGATACCCTTCTTTCTCAATAAGGCTACAGAGGGGGATGGGTACGTTATGCAACCATGGCAACACCAACAATAGCTTGAGGACCTAGTTCACAAGAGATTGAGCAAGTGGCTAAGAATTTTCAAGCCCTGATTACATAGGCCTCTAAGCAAAGGAAACAATCCATAGTAGACTCCGAAAGATTTATTAGGAAGCTCTCTAATGTACTATAAATTGAAATCTCTACCCCATCCCTAGACGCAAGGCTCTCCTATCTGCCAAGAAAGTTGTAATAGGACAATTTATATGGCAATGATCACATCACAAAGATATTGATCATTAGTTAGAAGAGCATTGACTTTCCTTAATTTAGGGGTCAATAAATTTCTTCCTCTGTAACAAAGTATATCGTCAGCGTGTTTCATCTAAAGGAAGATAGGGATTTGATCTTTCGAAGTGGCCCTTACTTAATGAGGTTCTGATGACTATATTGGAATCATAGATGCTACAATTTCAACCAACGAACAAACCAAAAGGGTTCCATTATGACTTTGTCTCTTGCATCTATTGTTAACTTTTTGGTATGACCTGACATTCCAAAATATTGACAATAGCATTGGAAAATACCTAGATAGGCCAATCCCAAAAGCCTACCAGTAATCATGTGCTTGTATCTACGCTAAAGTTGATCTTGAAACAAGCTACCTAAAGMAAAATAGTTGAATTTGGATGGCTAGGTGACATCTCCAAGAGATGGACTATGAGAAGCACTCATTCGAATGTAATGTGTTCCATGAATACAATCACTTTACAATAGACAATGGGAAGTGGCATCCCTCTATTGCGTAGCCATACAAGCAAACAATGAAATCAATTACTAGGAAGAAGCACACAACCCCCACCAAATCCCCGCTAGTTCATACATCAGCAAATTGTTTGTTGTATCGAGTGAAGAGGAACAAGGAATGAATAGGAAGGAGACCTTGGTAGATTGATAGGAAGAGAATGAGCACAAAACACACAAAAAAATGAACTTAAAAAATGAAGAAATACAAGGGCCTAATAATGAAATGGTGAATCTGTGGGAGGCACAATTGTTGAATGAAGGTGTAGGGATAGTAAGGGAGGTTGCCCCCGCCACAAACCCAAGGGGTAACAGAGGCAAACCCCAAGACTTTCACATACACGAGTGTAGTTAAACAATCATTCAACACTTTATTGGTTACGAGAGAGGAAATCCATAAAATAAATGTGAAAGAGTAACTAAATAGAACAAAGCATTGGGATCACAACCCTTGCTCGCCAAGTTCTGCTACTCTCCTTGAGGTCTATTTCAAAATTAGGTATGTTTTATCAATGTATCTTGCAATGTAACCAACTTGTCAAGTAGTACCCAAGCAACTATGTCAATCCGAGCAAGAAGATTGTGAAAAAAATATCCACCTTCCAACCCATGTTGAGATGGGGATGGACAAATAAAAGTATCTAAAACAGATTTTCTTCATCTTATGATGTATTAGGTTGAATTGGTATAGCCACAAACCACCCCCACCCATTAATGTTTTTTTTAATACAAACTTACTATTAGAAAAAATTAAAATCATCTCTCATGTTATTTGCTAACTTCATATGGTAACATATGTTATTATTGACAAAATTTTGATTCACACTCCAACTATTAATATAATTAAAAGTTATTATATTAATCAAAGGCAAATTAAACTACGTAAAAGAGAAAGGAACTTTATACCCTCCGCACAAACTATGAACTCCTTCACTACACTATAGGCTAAAGGAGATATGTATGTACGTGCTTGACTATAGAGCCTAGTTATTATACCTCGAGGCCCACTCCTTTGTCAAACACTAGTCTATTTTGCAGACATTTGTATGAGACCCCCTCTGATTTCACTGGTAAAGTCTACAGAGGTATACATACCCTACCCCCCTCTTGATTTGAACTTGTGCCCTCTTAGGAGGAAACAATAACACTTTCATAATAAATAAATAAATAAAATATTTTTTTTCCTCCTTGTGAAAATTGTTCTAACTTTCAAATTGTCTCCTAGATAATCTATGTATCGACATGTACGTGGCATTACGAGTCCCACACAACATCCACCATCTAATTCTAAATTATAAGAGTTGATTGTATGGTTAATAATACTATATGAAGTGTCTAAATAAACCCGGAAAGGATTAGGTCGTTTAATTAAAGAGGCCATAGAAAGGATAAGGGTTGTAAACTCTTAGTGAAATCTTCAAATGCTCAAGTCATATTCTTGACAAATTGTGTTCCATTTTCACTGGCTTAAAGGCATATTAGTTTTGCAATTAGAACCTTGGTAATAGGAAAAAAAATATAAATTAAAATGGAGTTAATAAGTGGACAAATTTATTTTTTTCTGTGGTTTTATTTTTTCTGATGAGGTAAAAAATCCTACCATGATCTATTAGTTTTTTCAAAACTTCTAAAATCTGAGTTGTTTTAAAATGGTCCAAACCTCGAAAGGGCAAAGTTCTTTGGTCAACATTCCGATCAATCAGATAAAACTATAACTTCCCACAAAATTCCTACTAGATTTGGGGAAGAATTTCAGTAAAAAAAAAGTTGAGCTTGTCCACTAAGTAACTTCAAATTAGAATCACATTTACAAGAATAGGCTATCGATATTGCTAAATTGACTGCATTTTATTGCACAGAAATTGACATATTATGAGATATATTGACATACAATATACCATTAATAATAAAAATAATGAACAAGAAATTCCTTGACTTTAGATAATTTTAACAATTTCAAAGTTGTCCCACTTCAGGACCCCGTAAATATAATACAGGATTGCCACAAACTAATTAAGAATTACTTAGGAACTTGTTGATTCCTTCCCTGCAGTGTTAAATTGTCTATAGAGATATGCTCCGTAGATTTCAATTTTTACTTAGGAGCTTGTTGATTCCTTCCCTGCAGTGTTAACTTGTCTATAGAGATATGCTTCATAGATCTCAACTACCAGCCTTGGATCCTTGTCAACCAAATCATGGTACTCCTCTCTTATAGTCAAGGTATGCATGTTCTCAATAATCAGTGATAGAGCAGCCTCACGAAGATGCTTGGCATTATGTTGATTAGCAAAGGCAAAGCTCATGATGGCGTTATCATTGTTAACCTTGGACGTTATGAATTTCTCGCATATGGTTTTAAGGTGCTTCACTTGATATTTTTCTGCTAACACCAGTAGGTCACAGGCCATATGTTCATCGGGAAAAACTTCAGCTGTATAAAGGTGATGTACAAATGAACGGAGCACTTCATAACTGAAATCTGTAATCTTGATAGTGCCGCTCCTGCTCTCCTCCATTTCATTCTCCAACATTGCTCTGAAAACAGGTGATTTGCTGATCTAACCAATCAAATATAGAGTCAAAATAAGGGCCAGTTAATACTTTAGGCAGAAAATTATTCAAAAAAGCAATCGTCACACTGCTAACTAAAACACATGTCAAAAGAAGATAGGAAAGACAATCAGAAAGAAATGATTTTGACATAAAAACACGCAAAAAATATATCAGCTCACAAGAAACCAGTAATATAATCTATGAATATTATAATTTATACTGCTACTTTGCATTTATGCCAGTGGTCCTCCCATGGCTTTCAAGTTTCATTTAATCTTAAGCATTATCCAACCTAATGGTCAGTTAGCTCAGGGTCGATGGTATATGTGGGACAGAGAGGCCATAAAATGGTCCAAGACAGGTCGGAAACATTCAGATGGCCATCTTCACCAGCAATTCAACCCAATTAGTAAAAGCAGAGGATTCGGTGACTAGCTCAGATCATTTTCCCATCACTTTTACTATGGTGCTTGAACCAAATTGAGAATTTTCAAGAAAACTTCCCTGTTGATCTGTAAATTGCCGTGGATATTCCACCGGACAGTTCATCACAACAGATCTAATAAAATATTGAAAACTTTACTATGAGTGTTAATTCCTTTAGATCTCAGACTCTTTGATTACTGGTTTTCTGCTTAAAATGTATGAAAAAATTCAAATGCAAAAAATATAGAACAGAAATAAATACACGCACACCATCCACAAATAAACACAAGATATAACCTAGGAAATCCAATACGGGAGAAACCCCAGCGAGAAGGTGAGGTTGTTCTGCTCTCTTTTCTTCAAATGCAAGTACAAGGAAAGAGGCACTCTTTGTAGAGTTGTCTTTGACATTGTGGCATGTATGGCTGCTACAAAATCTCTCCTCCTCTCTTATACTCACAAAATACCACTCTCCACTGTTATGCTCAGCTATGGAACAAAATACAATGCAAAATAATGGAACCCCCTCCTCCTAGTGGCCCCATATTTAACATAGCCCAATAGCCATCTAGGGGTAGGGTTTCGACTTTGTCAACCCTCAATTATGATAAGGTTTTGGATCTTATAGAATTTTCTTGAAAGTCTATATGTGGCTAGCCCCCTATGCGTGAGTAATGGGGGCTAACATGGCATCCTCTCGTACCATGGTGGTCAACACGGTAGGTCAACTTGCAGGAGGCATGGTTTTTGCATACGAGCTCTGATTGACGTGATTTTTGCACCGTTGGAAAGGTCTCGATGTGCAGAATAGAATCATGGGGTCCGAACTACAGTTGGGAAAGTTTTGACCCCAAAAAAATGTTGTTTGATGCCTCAAAATGGCTCTGGAAGGTTTTAAACCCCAATTTTCTAAACTAAGATTTGTCGTTAAAATGACCCTGCACGTTGATTCCCCCAATTTTTCCACTCTAAGAGCATTGAGATAGATGACTAATAATATAATGATCCAATCTGGATCATACCTCCCCATTTAGAGAGGATTTTGGTTCCCAAAAGCTTTACTAAAAGAGATGAGGAAAGTTTTCCTCTACCTTCTCCTTGGAGTACCACTTTGCTTTGCTTGAAAGTTGTCCTTTCAACCCAATCTACCAAAGGCCATGTTTCTCGTCTTGTAGTTTTGGACCTCTTCTGCAAAATTGTGTCCTCTACCAACTCTGCCTGAGCATCTAGTGCTAAGTCCTCTATGAAAGGTACAACCTGCTCCTCCTGGTCCAACATGGAAGGCTCATAGAGTTTGAGATTCTCCACATTCACTACTGAGTAAATGCACATGTATGGGGGTAGATTGAGTTTGTAAGCATTATCTCCCACCTTCTCTAATATCTCGAAAGGTCCATACCGCAAAGCCTTGATCTTCTTACCAGGACCCTGCAGTCTTTCCTTGTTCCACTGCAACCAGACTCTATCTCCCACTTTGAATGACTTCCCAGTTCTGTGTTGATCATGTTTAGCCTTGTATTTTTCCTGTGACTTCTTCAGTGTCTCCTGTACTTGCAAATGGATCTACCTAATCTTCTCAACAAGTTTTTCTTCTTGAAATGCATCTCCTATGAGGTCCTCCCTCACTCCTCCTTGTTGTCCATATACAACATCCAAGGGTGAAGGTGGAAAATACCCAAAGCAAATTTCAAAAGGTGACTTACCAATAAAAGTGTGGACTACTCTATTATAAGAGTGTTGTATGTAGATCAGATTTCCATCCCAGGTCTTCAAATGCTTATAATTGTAACCCCTTAAAAGTTGCACCAAAGTCTTGTTGACAACTTTTATTTGCCCATATGTCTATGGATGCAACGTTGTAGACCTCTTCAACTTAGTGTCCATCTTCTCCCACAATGTAGTCCAAAATATACTGAGAAATCAGGTATCCCTGTCTAAGATGATGCTCCTTGGTATCCCAAATGCACCTAGACCTGTTCAACGAACATGTTTGTTTCTTCCTATCCTTTGATGGTCCTTTTACAAGGCATGAGAATGCACATGTTGTTGAACCTGTCAACTACCACAAATAGATAGTCATATCCCTTCCTGGTTGTTGGTAAACTTCCCACAAAATCCACGGAAATGCTTTCCCAAGGTCGAGTGAGTACAGGTAAGGGATGGTATAGACCTTGCTTCCTATTACTGGACTTGTTGGTACAACAAAGTATACATCCTCTAATATATCGTGCTATGTCTTCTTGCATTCTGGGCCAATACACATACCTCTATAAGTTGGCAACTATCTTTCCAACACCAAAATGTCCTACAACCATGGAGGTGTGAGCCTCACTGATAAGTTGCAGTCGTTCATCTTTAGGGACACAGAGCTTGTTGAGCTTGTATAGTAAACCATTCTCGAAATGATAGTTAGCCTTGTTGTCACCTTCTTCTAGATGAATTTGGCCTTGTAGCTATTGAAAAACCTCCTTGAAGTCCCCATCTTCTATGTATGCATCATGGATAAAAGGCTCCATGTGCATCAGAGTTTCCAAAGCTGTAATCTTGGATGTGGGGGCCCTGGAAAGTATGTTTGCCAACTTGTTTGTGTTTTCCTTCCTATACTTGATGACTGGATAAAATTGTTGTAAAAACCCCATCCACTTGTAATGTCTAATTTGTTGTAGCTTACTCTGGGCCTACAAATATCGGTTGGTGATCTGTGTGGATGATGGTCTCCTTGCCCATCAAATAGTGTTTCCACTTCTTGACAACTTGAACTAGAGCACAGAGTTCCTTGTCACAGGTAGGGTAGTTGAGAACTGCCCCATGAAATATTTTAGAATGATAGCATATAGACCTTCCTCCTTGCATTAAAATTGCTCCCATGGCATACCAACTTGCATCTGCCTCCACTTCAAAAGGCTTTTGCAAGTTTGATAATGTGAGAACTGGTGCTTGATTGATCTTTCTTTTCATCTCATCGAAATCCTTTTGTTGATTCTTCCCCCACGGGAAACTCTTACCACTTGTTATGGCATCAAGTGGTGCAGCTACTGCTGAAAATGGAGCTATGAACTTCCGCAAGTACTTTGTTGCCCCAACAAAACTCCTAACTTCATTGACATCTGTAGGAACTGGCCATTTCATGATGGCCTCCATCTTTGCAGGATCTATCTTGAGCTCCCCTCCACCAATCACATACCCCAAATACACTAAGGATTGTTGAGCAAACTCACATTTCTTGAGGTTAACCAGCAGTTGGTGCTTCTGCAGAGTCTCTAACACCTGCATGAGAGGTGAGATGAGCTCCTCCCAAGTAGCACTATAATCCAGTATACCATCCAAATAGACTATAACAAATGAATCTAGGTATGGGCGTAGTACATTATTCATTAGTCTCATTAACGTAGCTGGTACATTACATAAACCAAATGGCATGACCAACCATTCATACAAACCTTACCTTGTCCTGAAGGCAGTCTTCCAGGTGTCTTCTTCCTTGATGCGTACTTGGTGATATCCTGATTTGAGATCCAACTTGGTGAAATATTTTGCATGCTACAACTGATCTAACAGATCATTGATCCTAGGCAGAGGATACCAATTTTTTACTGTAATTTTGTTCAATGCTCTGTAGTCGATACACATTCGCCAAGTCTCATCCTTCTTTGGTTCAATTATGATAGGTGACCCACAAGGTGAGGTGGTTGGTCGAATCACACCTTGCTCCAACAATTGTTGCAATTGCTACTTCACTTCATTTTCTTCCAAAACAAACTATCTATACAGTCCACTATTCGGCAATGGGGAGTCTGGCAATAACTGTATTTCGTGCTCCACTTCCCTCTTGGGTGGTAGCCCTTTAGGCTCCTAGAACAATCCTTTGTATGCCTATAGAAACTCCTCCAAATGATGGTTCTACTCTTTAGTACACCCCTCCAAGGATGCCTTTACTCTTATCAACTCATCCTCGGTCCGATTTTCTCTTAAGAAAAGTAAAACATATTTCTTACTAGAACTAATCAATTTCTTGGCTTGGTTGGCACTTACCAGTGAGATCTTTGACTTGCCTTTATGCACGTTGATGATGTAAGACTTCCCATCCTTGATTAATCAATACTGGTTGTCTCTTCGCATGAAGATTGCATCCCTCATGTACATGTAGGGGCTTCCAAACATTACACATATGTCAAGGGGCACTACGTCCAATTCCACTTCATCGATAAAATCAGAACTTACATCAAATTCAATTTTGCATTGTTTCATTACCTTGATCTTTGCATACTTGTTTACCCAACCCAATGGATAGGGGCTAGAATGATCGTGAACCTCCAATCCAAGCTTGTTGACCAGATCCACTGCTATGAGATTGTCTGTGAACCAAAGTCGAACAAAGAATCTATCTTGGTCTTCTTGACCTAAATCTTTATGTGGAAGAGCTCAGTCATCTCCTTCTCTTCCTGGAGATGAAGAATACTCAGATTCACCTCCTTTTGCAATGATGTGCAGACAATCTTCACATCCACATCGAAGTTGCTTTCAACTTCATTGCTTGAATCCGTGGCTAGAAGATTCTTTTTTTTGCTTCCTTCTTGCGGTTCTTTGGGTTCAATTATGGATGTAGTTTCCAACACTTTTCCTCAATGTGACCATCAATATTGCAATGGTTGTTGGGATCCTTGCACTAATGTGCAGTGGATTTTGTCTTCTTATCATTTCCCCCTTTCCACTTCTTCTTCCTCTCCTTAGAAGCTTCCTGGTGCTCTTTCTGCTTGGAACCGCTTGGCTACCCTTTCTTGTGGCTTATATTTTCCAGATACTGTGCGTGTACACATGCCTCATCCATTGTCCTTGGCTTGAAAAGCATCACTTGCTTTTGTATATGGCTATGCAAACCCCCCAGATACTTGAGAAGTACATCTAGGTTCTTGGGAGAGATGCCCAGTATAATGGCCATCTTTGTGAACTTAGTGGTGTACTCTTGTACACTCTGCCCTTGCTTCTACATGAAGTAGTGCCACCAGATCCATTGGTCCTCTACATACCTGATAGGGTAGAATTGGGACTTGAGGAGGGTTTTGAAGTCTTCTCACCTATTTACTAGCGGATCACCCTCTAGCCTAAATGTTTCCATATGGCTTTCCCACCAGGTTAAAGCATGGCCCTCTAACTTCAACGTGGCAAATGATATCTTTTGTTCTTCATCTATATGGTGAACGCTGAAATAAACTTCTAGTTGTTGCAACCAATGATTTAGTTTTAATGTGTTGATCTCACCTTGGTATGGCTTTATGTCCACTTTCGCTTCCATCTTGAATAGGGATTGTGAAGAGCTCATGGCATTGGAACTCGATTGCTCCTTCTCGGGTTCTTTTTGTGACTGCTTTGGATCTGCATTATCTCCCGATTTCCCATATGATCTGATCTCTGAGTTCGAGCCTCCAACTTCTCTGAATGGTCCGAGCTTGCTTGTTAGAGCCACCATGAGGGACATATTGCGAGATATGTCAGTGACTTTCTCTTCTAGCCTCACAAATCTCTCCTCTGTTGGATCTCGGGTCGTTATAAACAAACTCGTCGCCCATGGCTAGGGTTCTGCAACTTTCTTCTTAAGCCGATTCCTGGATCCCTGCAACTTTCCACAAATGCCCCAACAAAACCTGCTCTGATACCAATATGATCTATAAACTATCATGGATATTCCACTGGATAGTTTGTCACAACAAGTCTAATAAAATACTGAAATCTTTACTATGAAGGTTAATTTCCTTTAGATCTCAAACTCTTTGATTATTGGTTTTCTACTTAAAATGTATGAAAAGGTTCAAATGCCAAAAATAGAGAACAAAAATGAATACACACACCATCCACAAATAAACACAAGATATAACCTAGGAAACCCAATATAGGATAAAACTCAACTAGAAGGTGAGGTCGCTCTGCTCTCTTTTCTTCAAATGCAAGTACAAAGAAAGAGGCACTCTATGTGGAGTAGCCATTGGCATTGTGGCCTGTATGGCTGCCACAGAGTCTCTCCTCCTCTGTTATGCTCACAAAATACCACTCTCAATTGTTATGCTCACCTATGGAACAAAATACAATGCAAAAGAATGGAACCCCCTCTCCTTCTAGTGGCCGTATTTAACATAGCTTGATGGCCATCTAGGGGTAGGGTTTTGACTTCTTCAACCCTCAATTGTGATAAGGTTTTGGACCTTCTAGAATCTTCTTGAAAGTCCATATGTGGCTAGCCCCATATGCGTGAGTAATGGGGGATGACGTAGCATCCTCTTGTACTATGGTGGTCAACACGGTAGGTCAACTTGCGGGAGGCATAACTTTTGCATACGAGCCCCAATTGAAGTGATTTTTGCATCGTTGGAAAGGTCTCGGTGTGTAGAATAGTGTCTCAACATCCGAACTATAGTGTGGAAATTTTTGACCCCAAAAAATGTCTTTTGATGCCTCAAAATGGCTCTGAAATGTAGATGACAAATAATATAGTGATCCAATCCGGATCACCTGTAAGCTCAATGTCTCTACCTTGATTCAGAGGATTGCATTAGCTATTAACTGAGTCTGCAGGGTTTCGTAAAACACTGATAATCAAGAATAGATTATTTGGTTGAAGGCTACTGTGCAGAGAATAATCAAACTTCTAGGAGGCTAAGAAAAAATGGTAGCCTGAGCTCAAATGGGTAAAGATATCAAACTCAGAAATCAACTCAGTGGTGCCAGAGGTAACTTAAAGGTGGATTTGTTAATACAGATAAGCAAAGCGGCAACTCAGAACTTTGAAGGACATGGAGCCAAGGGGGGCGAGGATTTTTGCCAAAACCAATTGGGCCAAGGATGGAGACAATAGTTATAAATTTTCCTTTCAATATCTAAAACAAAAACACACTTCAAAGAAGATTCTAGTCCTCGAAAACCAACAAGGTTAAGTTAACAGGATGAAACCAAATAAGTGATATCTTCCAAGGACCAAAACCAATTTCAAACGATTTCCACTTCTACAGGTAACAGGATGCCAAAATATTTGGAGAGCGGCCGAAGAGACAGTGAGGCAAGCATTAACCCCATTACTCTCTTAGTTTGAGCCAAGTCTCCTTGTGCAGCCTCTATTGTCAAACCAGTTGCTCAAAGCTATCCAACATATGGCAGATGGGAAGTACCTAGAGTTAGATGGTTTCCCTTGCAAATATTACAAAAGGATTGGCCAGTATTTGGAATAATCTGCTTCTAATGTTTCAAGAATTCCTAGAACCTTTAACTATGGGAACATGTAACTGTGGGACTTATCAAATTGGTCCCTAAAGGCTGGAAAGAGAGATAATGGGAAGGTCGACAGCCATTGCCATTGTAAATGTTTCTCACGAGGTGCTGACCAAGAGTTTTAGCAAGTAGACTTGAGAAGTTGTATCAAGGATACTCAATCAGAAACATAACGGGTTTATCAAAGGAAGGACCAAGGTTTCTCAGGGATAATCTAACCCCATCATAGCTTTGGGAAAGTACTGAATGGGCAAAGGCCCTGTTTGTCAAAATTTATTTTAATAATGCATATGACAGAATTGAGTGGGACTTCATATTGAACATGCTGACCTGTCTGGGATTTAGAAGCTTCTCAAATAAAGCAATAAACATCATCTTTTCTAATATTCCAACAAAATCCTGTGTAAATAGGAAAATCTCTGAAATGATCCCCCTTCGGAGGAGATCTATGAGGCAGTGATGTCCATTCTAACCTTATATTTATGTGATCGTTGCAGATGCCCTTGGTTACCTACTGGAAGCAGCTCAGTTGCAAGGACAAATCAGAGGCATATTACTTCCTGGAGGTGAGCAGTTTATTAACATTCCATTTCACATGTGAATCTATCCTCACCCTAGAACTCACTCAAGATTCTGTGGAGGGAACTTTACAACAATTTAGAATTTTTGCTGAAGCTCCAAGGACTATGGTGAGTGAAGAAAAAATAAAAGTGAATATCATTGGTGAAGAAGACTATCTAGATTGGATGATGAAATGAGGAAAGATTATCTAACCAAGACAGATCATTTGACACGGAAACTCTCGTTGACATTAATGTCTCCTCAACCAAACAGTGGAGATGGATTTTGACTGTGTTACCACTTGATCTCTCACCTACTGCATCATAAAATTTGGACAAATGATCTTTCGCCGTGATTAGATTGCTGCCGGCAAATTTGGGAAGCCATTTATTAAACTTATCTGGCATATCATCTAGGCCTTATAAACATTTTGGAGCCATGGAGAAGTAGGGGCAGCCATAACTCTGAGATATACTGGTTGTTCTAGGATTTCAACAAATAAAACTCTGATATCACCTAGGATTTCATGATTCTTGTTTAAGGAAGCTTGAGAATCCCTTTGGACTGTTCTCCTATAAACCTTTTCTAGATCAGAAAATCTTGGTAAAAGCTTGTGAGAGGAACTTCTTGTAGAGTATCTGTGATGTGAAGTTCCTTCTTGTGGAGTCGCCAGATGAATGTTTCAGGTATAACTTTAGGTCGACACTATGTAGAAGCAATATCTTCTTGATTTCTGGGAAATGGACTTTGTTCCCCGGCAATGGCACCAAATGTTACCACTTCATCTTTCACCTTGAGTACAATGTCTTCACTAGATGACAGGACATGTGGAACTCGGAAGAGTCACCAGTCACATCAGCACCCTCTTCCCTCACTTTAGGATGACTTGTAATCACCACTAGGGGACTTCCCTATGTTCCTCTTTTCATACAACTTATGATCAATAAATGACTCATGATAGAGAGGCCATCAATCAATTTATGTTATCGTCTATGAAAGGGGATGACCAGGCTGTACTGTATTCTTTAAAGGCTGAAAACTATCGTGGATGAAGGTACTGAAATATCCCTGATCCAACTGATCTGGATATCTACTGCTGAACTATTGTTTTATCACTCGGATGAGTTTATGTTTTAACATGCTTGGTGATTTTCGCATGTGTGTTTCATTCATTTATGTTTTAGCCGTATATATGATGCATGCGAAAGAAAGGAAAACACCATCTCACTAATATATATTATGAGGAAAAAGAAAGAAATACAATAATATGTTGGAAGCAAATAAAATAGTCATCAGTTAGATCTAATGGATCGTCACTGGAATACAAAGCAACTAATATGAAATACCCATGATCAGAGGATGAAGGAAAATCTATGCATGCACGGATAGATCGACAAAATGCAGTTCCGGAGCTCACGGCAACTGCTGCAGATACTGGAAAACTCGCCCTGATGGCTATACTCGAAAGAATGGACTGGAAATTGTCCCAAACTGAGCGCCCTGGCCTCTAGGCTGCTCCTGGCAACTTTCGGACTAAAGATCTGACCTCTAAAGCTTTGGATGTCACCCCCTGGGGGTTTGCGCACCTCCTAGGCTGTGTGAGTGCATCCTAGTGATCCCACCGACAGAATCCAACGATGTATGTCTCAAAATGATTGTCATGGTCTCCTTTGTAATGGGTCGAAAGGGTTTCCTCATATCTGATCCAGAATACCCCCTGGAACCCCAAATACCCCTCCTCCTCAAGAGTTGCGCACTATCTGGCTGTCTGCTACACTCCGAGGGATTCCACCGTCAGAAACTGATGATTGGTGGCTCAAAAGAAGCGCCCTGACTAGCTCTCAACTCGGTCGGGAGGAATCTACAAGATAATCCTCGGTCTCGTACAGCTACACAAAACCCTCTCTAACCCTTGCACCCTCACTCACTGAGCTGTGCAATCACTGCACTAGATGTCCTGAATGGCATGGTGAAATACCTGGATGGTATCTCCAATAGGCTAGGGTGTGTCTCTCAACACCGAAACCAATCAATGGTGGTGGTTTCCTCCAGAAATCCACAAAACAACAAGGGGGTCAATTTCGTCCTTTGGAAACTATCTCAACATCAAATCATAACATAATGAGGAATTAGGTCGAATTCCTCCCTTTATACTCTTCCCGATCTAATTCTAGGTTGACATCACTTAAGCTAGGCATTTTTTCTCCTAAGGTGAGTAATTAATTAATTAAGCCTCCCCCTCAACACCTTTTCATTCTATTTCTCCGTTGACTTTAGCTTAAGTGACTTTTCCTATGCTTTTTGGCTTAATTCCTCGTTTAGCCACTAAATCACCCTTATTTCTCCTCTTGTTCCATGTCTGTGCCTAACTATAGTCTACAGGAACAAATAGACTACTAAGTCACTCCCTGCTGGCCTACTCTTGGGAACAGAACATCACAGGTACAATATCCAAATTAAATTGGCTGCAATTGCAAACAGTTTAAGACATTCACCTATGAAACCACTTACTATTGACAAGTTGAAAGGTTAATAAGGGTTGGCTTTAG
>ML797418.1:87665-107362 GCA_009831015.1 Picea engelmannii
TTATGTAATCGAACGGTCACAATATGTTCTAGACATAAAGTGATTTGACAGTTCATATTCTCCTCAATACTAACGGCTATATTAATGTGTGGCTTAGCACCCGATTGGTCCATGATCTCTATTTAAAGAGCATGGAGGGTCATTTGTTGATGATCAATTGTGAGAAACTCTTATGTAATTTTATTTTTTTTCATTAATATATTGCCTCAAGTGGCCACGTTGCCTAGGGCTATGGACCGTTTCCCTCTTTGAAGGGTTTAACCACATAAAACATTGGTGTACTGATCTTTGATCTGTTTGAGTGAGCGATTGCTTAAGGTATTCGACCTATGTGGAAATACCATGTTTTGTCAAACAATTACCACAATGCCAATTGGATTAATAAGAATTAAACCTTTTAAGATCACGAGACGAGATGTAACAAGTGGTATCAAGGTATCTGGAAGTCCCATTCTCCTTTAAATCTCAACTACTTTGTGGTTGCTTCTTTATAACAGTCTAGAAATTAAGGATCGACTACATCATACTAGCTTTACCACATCATACTAGCTTTACCAATGGATGTTGTGTGGTTTGCCATAAAGTAGGAATGGTTAAGGATGTTGAGTAGAACAAGGTTGCCAGTGTCTTTTGGGGTTGGTTTGTTGTCAAATACCATACACTTTTTGTTGTCCCTCTTCATTGGAAAGGGGTCTTTTTGAGGGATAAATGGATGATCCAACAAGCAAGAAGAACTTTGTAGGATGTGATTAGATTATTAGGGAATTCCTTCTTATGGAAATGACAAAATTGATAAACCTTTAACAAGCCATCTAATCTGATCAATTTGGAATAACTAATGACCTTTAGATCAGAGTTGGGTTTATAGATCTTGGCCACATGGACATTTTTAGGAAAGATGTAGCTTCTCTTGAGGATGGAAGCCCTTTAATATAATGATGTATCATTCTTGATGTACTTTTGTAAAGTTTAATGATTAAATATATATATATATATATATATATATATATATATATATATAAGTTTTCTTTCTTCAATTTAGCACTGGACTTAGAATTGAGAATAATTTTACTTCGTAGAATGAAGCTCAAGAGTAATTCATGAATGTTAAGAATCACAAAATGACAAGTTCAGAAAAACAAACGATGGATAGAATCAAATAGACCTTTAGAGACTTGCAGTTGCACCCATTCCTTGGGTTGTACAAATGGCTTTAAATTTTACACTAACCCAAGAAGGCGATAATGCAAGATTACTTACTACTGATTGTTGTGGGACTGAAGGGGACCATGCATAATCATTGGGTGAATGTGGGCAAGGGGAGGACATGGATATGGCATTTTTTCTTTTTTTCCCTATAGTGAGGCTAAGAATTTGTTTTCAGATGGACCTGGTAACATTATAGGTCGATTTGAATAATTGAATTTGGAGTAGGCTTGACTTACAAGGTTACAAGAAAGGAGTGAAACTATGATCCTATTTCTTTAGTAGAAATGATATAAAATTGATCATAATATAAATTTTATAAAGGTAGGAGCAACTCAAGTTAATATTCAACTACTTTTTCCATGATAGATCCTAATGTGATGATCAAAAGAAGTCGAGAATAGTGAGGGAAGAACCCCAAAACAATGAAGTCAAACTGATAGAGAGGCCTGACAATGGCGGCAAGAAACACCCATTGGAGAACGCGTGGACATTCTAGTTCGACAAGCCCTCCAGGACATCCAAGTCAACAACATGGGGCAGCTTCCTTCATGCCGTGTACATCTTCAAGACAGTTAAAGATTTTTAGTGTCAGATCCCTTCATTCTGTCTACACCTTCAAGATCGTCGAAGATTTCTAGTGTTTATACAACATCACATTTTTGCCAAGCAAGCTGCCCTCCAGGGCAGATTTCCACTACTTTAAATCGGGGATAGAGCCCAAGTGGGAGGACCTTACATGTGCCCATGGAGGAAAGTGGAATACCACTAACACTCAAGGCAGCAAGGCTAGATTAAATCAATTATGTCTTAATACTCTGTTGGCCATGATCAGTGAAGAATTTGACGAAGGTGATGATTTGTGGCATGGTGGCAAGTATGAGAACTAGACAAGATAAGATTGCCCTGATCAGTGAAGAATTTGACGAAGGTGATGATTTGTGGCATGGTGGCAAGTATGAGAACTAGACAAGAGAAGATTGCCCTGTGGACCAGGGCTACCACCAATGAAGCTTCCCAATATGATATCTTGCACCTGGAGGGGGTTCACAATGTGAAGGCGGCGATGCAATCTGTTGCACAAGAACTAGGGCAAACAGAGACTGAAGGTTATAATTCTGGTTGGGCTACTAATAACTCCATGGTATCAGATTCTGCTCGACAAGTGTTTGATGAAAGGACTACTCGCAAAGCGTTTGACATAATTCTTGTGCACAACAGGGTCAAGCCATTGTGCTTACATGACATTGTGTGCCATCTGTCTAATGATTTAAGTGCGGGCCAAGTGTTTGAAGAAACGATAGCCCACCAAGCAAGATTTCAAATCATGATCAAATTGCTCTTAGGGAAAACTCTAATGATGTGGGTACATTCAGGAGATTATGTGGCTGATATAAAGCTAAAATCGAAGCACATGAAGCGAATTCTGGTAGAATAACAGCTTCTTTTGTTTGAAGGGAAACAAATCGAGGATCAGGCTCTGTTATCAGACTACATCATATGCAAGGATTCAACTATTTTCTACTTTTACGCATGTGTGGAAAGGCGCGTCTTCATCCTCCAATCCTTCTTTTAAGGATGTGGTCTAAAACAAATCACCTATTCCAACTGCACCAATACCTTCCATGCCAAGTGCATATATCATGAAGAAATCAAAGGAGGTGCCATTGGTGGAGGCCTCGGCACCGGAGGTCACAAAACTGAACTCAATATTTAAATAAGAACAGTCATATGCAGATTTAATGGGTATTAGCCTCCTTCAGATTTGCACTAGTGGATCCACTAGACCTGGACAAATAATTGGGAGATATCTCTATATTTCAAAGGTTTTTTTATTGTTCTGTTTTACAATCATGCTAAAAAGTGTTTGAGGAGGGTCCCTGGTTTTGGGAAAGAGCTAAACATTTCATTACTCCATGGTTTCCAGAATTTGATTCTAACACTCTGTCAACAACTAGAATGCCTGTTTGGGTCTGTCTCCCAAATCTGCCATTACATTTCTGGAATTTATCAATCCTTGAGAATATTGGGAATACTTTGGGTAGAGATTTAAAAACATATATTGAGAGAGCTACGGTGGGTCTGTTCACTTATGCCCATATCTATGTTGAAACTTGAGATAGACCTCAGTAAGGGTCTTTTGGACAAAATTATTTTCAAATGAAAAAATTTTAGATGGACTCGGGTCTTGGATTACGAGAATACAACATTCCAGTACCATATCTGTCAACAAACATGACAATTACATGACACTTTCCCATGCGTGAGCTCATCCTCCAAGAAAAAAAGAACCCAAACCAAAACCAAAAAGCTAAGAATTTCCTGAGCAACCGATGCTTGTTGATGAAAATGTTCAGGAGGAAGAATTACAGCAAACGACAGATTCAGAGACGGTCAATACTGCCTGTCCAGAAGTGTCGGATAAGGAAAAAATTCCCCCATGGAGGCTAGAAAGGAAACCCAGAATACAAACATTTCTCCCTCGACGATGGAAGTGGTCAAGGATGCAACATGAAAAGGAATGAAAAGACCTCACGAATCTGATAACTCTGACTCCGATGAGAAGCAAGTGTCTTTCATAAATTGTGGAAATTCAGCTTCTGAATTACAGATGGTCTCTGTGGAACCACCTTCAGGGGGTGGATTGAGATTAAGAAGAAGGTCTATGTGGAACCACCTTCAGGGGGTGGATTGAGATCAAGAAGAAGAATGGGAAAAAAAAGGCAAGATTGAAGATTTCTTGCATCCTTAGTTTTCGGACAAGCTTTCTGTTTTGATTTCTTACATCCTTAGTTTTCGGACAAGCTTTCCTTTTGCTTTATGTTTTGTTTCAAAATTAGCTGATGCTTGCACGCCTATTCTTAGTTTAACTCATCAGATGTAGGGAGGATCATCATCCCAGATCTTACGAAATGCTCTTGTAACATTTGCAGAATATAACCTCTTTTCTTTGTTATGAATAAGAAGTTACTATTTTTTTTCCGAAGATAAAAAAAGATAGATCCTACTGTGACGTCTCCTTAGGCTGAAAAATGCAAAAAAAAAAATCATTATTCATACTTGATAAAGAAATGCATGTGGCTTGGTATTTGTATTGCACATCATACCTGGATGACTACCAAACAGTGTGCTTCTCAAAGGAAGCTTATTAACAAAATTGCAGTTAACCTGCTTTTTCTGGCTTTGGACATGCATGCCTCTTTTAACACTAGCAGCGTTGCTTCCTCTAATTTCTACTAACCTGTATATTTTTTGGTCTTATTCTGTAAATGTACAATGACAGCTATTTGTGATATTTGTCCAGACTTGCGTAGATATTGGTATCATAGAATTCTTATCAATATAGCTAAATTGGGAAAGGAAAAGAAGTAGAGTTTATAGAAAGATGATCTCTATTTTTCCAGTTGCTCCCTTCTAAAATTTTATGTTTTATGGTTATTCCTCTAGCACAAGAGACAGATAATATTACCAAGACAATTCTGTGAGCTTTTATCTTAGACCCATCACCAACTTCGAGAACAACATCAGTATATTCATCAAGCATGGTCTCTGGTGCCCACGTCTTCAAAAAGGCAATACGCGCTTTCAGTTCTTCAATCTCTTTCTTAAGCTCTTCCTCGGTTTCACTTGCTTCCTCGTAGCATTCTCTGCAGGTTCCAGCAGCCTCTGTAGTATATTCATCTTTGCAAGAAAGGCATGACATGATCCCCATTCTCTCTCTCCATTGGTCATTGTAGTTCCTGGCCATTATAAGCGAATGCAGCAGCAACAATATCAGAGATGGCTATAAACAGTGCTGGAAGTTTGTTATGACGAAGATGGCACGGCCATAAGTCTTTGATGGCAGAACTTTCACCAACTCAACCAAGGTTCAAGTCATGGATAGATAACTGGTTTAGAAAACAATAATGCTAGTCAGGGATTCTTTGGCCTTTGGCAAGCTATTCCCCTTATTAATCCTGTATTTTACTTTTGAGCTATGGGGGCATTCAATGTTAAGAATTCGTACCAACAGCGATATTTGTAGGGAGGAGGATTATGAAGAAAGGACAGTAATATCTAAAGAAATCCTTGCAAGTGAGGAAGATGGAAGCATTCCCAATAGAATCCTTCGAAAACCAAGTCTACAAGAGGAATATGCAAAAACCCAAATACTGACAAGTTTGCTCTGGACAAAAAGCTTTCATTTATATTTGCATGAGAATAATCTTAGCTATTTGAGAATGATTAATGGAACGGGCAACTTCATCAAAGGCAACCCAAATTAAAAAATTCCCTGGGGAATATTTTCATATGTAAAAGAGCAGCAGCGACGAAGATTTTGCCCTTTGCAAGCATTGTTCTATATCAACAAAACGGTATAACAGAGATTAAATTGATGTCCTGGGACAAAGTTCTAGAGGAAACAGGGTAGACTGAACAAATAGTCGATCCAGCTGCAGATTATACCCTGAAGGAAACTCCCAGATGGAGATTTTGCCAGATATGGCAACACAGATGAAGAACTTTCCATAGGGAAAAGTATTTTGCAGAAATAAGGACTGCGAAGATAATTGTGGACCTTCTTTTGGACTAACCCGGCCTCACCGACTAGATTTTATCGGTCCATGACACTATTTCGTGGTGGTTTCCTTTGGATAATAACAATAACAGTTGGGATGAGATCATTTGACCCCAGAAGAATGAATGCACTATTATGGATTACGGACAGCGAACCAATCCTGAGTGGAGATTTCTCTAGACGGAAGCACAAGCCCATATAAACATACCCATTTGTTTTTGCCTAAAGGACCCTACTGCGTGTAGGGTAGGGTAAGGGGCTATTTAAACAGTTTTCTTAGCAAGTTAGCAAGGGTGTTAGTGGCACAGTAGTTTAGTGGCATAGTTGAGGACGGTTTACATCAATTTGATATGGTAAGTGGAGAGTATCCAAAGAAGTTTGAGAGGAGAGAATTTACATATTTTGTAATAAGGGTGTGGTGAAGACAGAGTGACACTTTATTACGGAATATGCAGCCTACAAAAATATATGTACTCAATATGAAAACAGCTTAAAAGTCGACAACATGCATCACAGCATCACAGTGTAAAAGTCGACAACATACACCACAAAATCAATTAGATTACTAGTCTTTTAGTCTAAATTCAAAACAGAAAATCAAACATTAAAAAAAAAAATTGTGAAAATGAGTTAGGGCTATTATTATTATTATCTTGGTCCTTTAGTTCCTTTAAAAAAGTATTAAAATCAATGAATCCACTTGTAAAGAATTTACTAGCAAAAATCTTTTGAAAAGAACACCAATTTTAAAATTTGTAGATATAGCTTTTAGCTTTCAAATGCCTTCATGGACATTTCACACAAAAGTTTTGTTTAAAGATAGGTACGATGTATCAAGAATTCTATCATCACAGTACTTTAACATGGACAACTTGCATTCCTTTAGCAAGTTGCAATCTACCGCGTGTATCGTATGTTATTCGAATCAGAACTTTATACATGTCTCATCATGAATTTCACATTTACAAGAATACACAGTGACAAAGAAAGGTAAACACTTATGGAATAAAATTATTATATTATTATAGAGTCATTTTTATTAAATATTTAAAGAATAAAAATTTTAGTTTTAATGTGTACAAGTTGAGTTCTTATATTTCATTTTTAGAGTGAGTTGCAAAATGGTATATTAATTTTTAATTTGATTTTATTTAAATAAGAATTATTTATATATTGTTATAAATTTAACATTTACAAAAATATATTTTTAATTTGATTTTATTTAAATAAGAATTATTTATATATTGTTATAAATTTAACATTTACAAAAATATAAAAAAGAAGTATAAATATTATTTGAATATTTAAATAAAATTAGTGTAAGTTTATTTTGATTTTTTGTTTATTAAATATTGAAAAAAAAAATTTACTTTATAAATTAGATTTTATTATATTTCAATATGAATAAAAAAATTTATATTTAAATGGAGGGAAACTCAATCAAGAGTGACAATAGTGACAATAGTGTTTGGTAATTGTAAGGAATTAGATAAAAATAAATATAAGATGCAATATATTTTGGGTGATAGTTTAAATAATTAAGTTAGTTTTTAAAATTGAGATTAAGATAAAGTTATAATAGTTATTATTATTAATATATTATAATAATTAATAATAATTTTCTTAAAAAACTATGAAGTGTTATATAATGTGAACATTTTATGTAAATTAAATAGTAAAATATAAAGTTTTTTTATCATTGTAATTAAGATGATATTATCTATTTTAGTCTTCATCAAATATAATAGATATATCTAGTAATTACTAATTGAAATAAATAAATGTTTGTAATATTTTGTGAGTGTTTAATTCATAAGTAATGATATCGTAATTATTTTTCTAATAATAATAAGTTTGATCTTTTTAATATAGATTTTTTTTTAAAGTAAACAGGCTATTTGTTAATTGGGTTTGACTTGGGTGGTTAAGAGGAGAAGTTGTTATCCTCTTTACTTAAACTCAAATCAAACTTGTTAAATAATGATATGGTAATTATTTTTTTAATAATAATAAGTTTGATACTTTTTTTAAAGTAAACAAGTTATTTGTTAATTGAGTTTAACTTGGGTGGTTAAGAGGACAAGTTGTTATCCTCTTTACTTAAACTCAAATCAAACTTGGAACATGTTTGCCTCTTTCGAGTTGATTGGGAATGGCAAAGTAATAACAATCTCATTCTCACTTAGATATTGGCCAATTTTTTGAACGGTAAAGTTACAAGGTATCAACATCTTCACTTAAAACACTTAATATACACAAATAAAAACTACATTTCTTCTAAAAAATTATTACAGACTATACAAATTATTATTACAAATTAAATTAAATATATCTTCTTATAATAAACTTTTAAAAAAAAACTATACTTTACTTGCATTTTGGATTTCATAAATCTATGATTATGTAATAACTTTCTCTAAACTTTAAATTATGATTATGTAATAAATTGTCCTCTAAACTTTGGTTTTATAAATCTATATTTATAAATTATGATTATGTAATAACTTGTTATTTAGATTTTGACTTTATAAATTTATAATTGTGTGAATTTTTCAAAGTTTTATTAGGTGAATGTGAGATTTACCATAAATATTATTATTGTTATTGTTATTTTTATTATTATATATTTGTTTTGGGTGATGATATATATTTTGTTTTTGAAAAGTAAATGTGATTTTGATCATCACAAATACAAGTATACTTTTTTTTTTTTAAAGCAGTAGAAAACCATTTGCATCCTACCGCATTCAATGACAACTGCATTTAAAGTAATGGCTTGAAAGATTATTGGAATTAAGGTTTGTTGACACCTTTGGATAGGCTATCACTCCTACAAAATGGCATTGCATAACAATTTTTTCATGACCCTAGCAAACCCAATTATAACTAACTAGCCAAAAACAATTTATATGCTAATTCCAAATCTAATGACAATTTCAACTCAATCTCCCTCTTGAAACCCTTTGTTCCTCCCTAACTAAATTATCACTGAAACTACCCAAATTTAAATCACTTGCAAATTTCAACTCAATTAAACTTATCACCATACATAATACTATAAGGCAAGATCACTATTACTATTACTATTCCAATTTAAAAATATTAAAATCTTACCAATATACATATCCTTATATACATTGTATCCCTATTGCATATATTATTGAGTATGAAGCAAAATCACTATCACTATTACAATTTAAGAATATTGAAATCTTATCAATATACATGTTCTTATATACATTGTATCCATGTTACTGAAAACAAATCAAACTATAAAATAATGTAACATGAATATCTTAGTGGTTGTATAATTACCATTTATTGGAAAAAAATAGGAGAATTTCCTTATAATTCATACAAAGTATCCTAGTCCTCCACTATCTTTACATATGCATTCATTTACTTAGTCACATGTTGCATACGTATCTATCATTATCTCTTGAGAACCTTATAATTTGTAGGGATACAAAGTATACCACGAGTCCAAAGTGACCCTAAGCTTTGATTAGGAGTGGTGTGCCAAGTATGTTATGTGGCTTGCACTCGTAGTGGGTGTAATCGAGAGTGTGACCGAATAACCAATGAATACTCTTGAGAAGGGAGAGTCAACATAAAAAGCCATCAAAATTGATTACCTAATCATTGATTAGTTATAACATGCAACTATGTGTGAAGAGGGATTAAGTTGACAACTGTGTTTGAATGGTTAAAGTTTGAATTGAATGATTAAGGTTAAAGCATAAGTGTCCTTTGTGGAGTTTACTCGTTGTATTGTCTAAGTGGAATGTTTACGAGATCTTAATATGTCATTGTGGCCACCTTTGCTTAGGAGTTTAAACCTCTTACTTAAAATCAATGAATCCAACTACTCTTGGTGATAAAGTATTTGAATGTAATATGAATAATCCTTAATATAAGATAAGTATTTATGCTTCCATCTTTACAATATTGTGGTTTAAAACAATATTGTGTGTTTTTTTTAAGTGAGTTTCAATTCAATTTTAGTGTATATATTAAAAAAAAACATAAGTTTTAAGTTTTGATTTAGTAATTTTTTTATTTTTTATTTTTTTAAGTAGATGGTTTATGATTAAAGACTTTAATTTCTAACGCTTGGTTATTGATAATTTAATAATGAACATTTTTAGAGAAGGTTTCAATATAAGATTTTTGATGTCTTGATTATTTAGTCATTAGAGGTAGCGACATTTTAACAATTTCATTCACTAAAAGCATTATTTCCTACGTTATAACTATAACAATGAATACCTAAGACATTGTAACCAAAATATTGATGGACTCATTCATAGTGTCTCAACATCAATAATTAAGAGTGTTAATGGTTGAGTATATATCTCAAGGAAGGAGCCCAAAAAATAATGATCCCTCCAATGAATTTTAGTCAAAGACATCTAGAAAAGGCATTGGAGTAGTGAATCAAAAGGTTCAAGAGATCGTGCTTGATTTAATCATTCAAAGGAATAACTAGACAGGTGAAATTAAAGTTAAGACGAAGCTTGTTGAATGAGGTGACCCGTCTATTATGATTCAATCTTATAAATGATGGATCTAAAGCTTATTTATGAGCCTCCCAAGCAAAATATAAGTGTTGTGTAATAATGTGTTCAATGCAAGTTTCCCAAAAAAGCATTTGAAAATAGGACTTTCCCAATGTCATGCTCTATGAGAAATGGAAGTATAGTATCACATCCATTATTTTCCATGACTTGGAACTCGCTACCAAGTGAGGGGGCAACATTTGCAACATGGATTGCTTTGAATAAGGCTTAAGAGTGAACACGTGACAACCCCTAAAAAATGAATATCCAATGCTTATGCATGCTCCTTAGACACATAAGTAGTGCCTTGAATATGTATAATGTCATATACCTATAGCGCATAGTTGTACACCCATCAATGTCGCCTCATGCAAGAACTAGTCTTAAGGAATCACTAGTATAAGGTTTCTAGAACACTCTAGTTTTATGTTAGAATGAAGACTATTGGAAAACTAATGACCCCATAAAGTGAAAGTGTTGGTTACATTAGAAAGATTATGACTCCCAAGGGAACTTGAGTGCTTTTGATTGTAGGGGCTTATGAACCCTCTATGTCTTAATCAATTCATGCAACTTTGTGAGATTAATCGAGGTTTATAACAATCCCCTACTACATATCACAAGCCTTGCATACAACTCATTGCATACCTTGAAAAATGTAGTCCTTAAAATCCACAAGAATGGATTTTGACCCACCTATTAATATATATTATGTATAATGTATAATCATTTATTGTATTGTTGGTAATGATAAGGCTAAATGGAGCTTGGTATTAAACAATAATAATAACAAGTTAACAATTAGATGTCATAATGTGACCGACTCCAAATCATTAGAAAAACAGTAAGAGAGAATATTTAAGGAATTATAAAGGTAGTGTGTCAGCATATTTGATGATTGACAAAAATGAGATTATCAAAGTCTGAAAGAAAAAGGATTGCCACAAATATATCATGTCATGAAGAACCAAGAATACAAGTAACTAAAGACAAAACCATATGGACAAGAAAGTTATCTCAATAATAGAAGACAAAGTAGAAGGGTTTGAATGCCAATGGGAAGGAGAGGAAAATTATTAGATAAGGAATTTGAGAGAAATTACAAAATATGAAAGATGAGAAAGCAAAGATCAAGAAGGGACATTGTTTAGGGGTAGAATCTAATGGAAATCTCATGGAAGAAAATAAGGGTACACATTAGCATGATGAAATTAAAGTAAGTCTAATAACAAACCCCCTAATAAGGGAAGTGTTGGGAGGGCATCACAATATGTTTTCATGACAAAACAAAAATTTCCAAACAAGATCTAAATAAGTGTTGGGAGGGCATTACAACCAATTTTCCTAGAAAATCAAAAGATTTCAAATAAATATTTTCAAACAAGATCCAAATCAATGTTGGGAGGGCATTACAATCAGTTTTCATGGAAAATAAAAATATTTCAACTATCTAAATAAGTGTTGGGATGGCATTACAATATGTTTTCATGGAAAATAAAATAAAATATCAAATAAAATTTTCAAACAGAGCCAAACAAGTGTTGGGAGGGAATTACAATCCATTTTGATGGCAAATCAAAAAATTTCAAACAAGATCTAAATAAGTGTTGGGAGGCCATTACAATCTGTTTTCAACAAATTAAAAAATTTCAAATAAGATCCAAATATTTGTGTGTGTGCGCGTGCGCGCTTGCATACATGTGTATGTGTGTGTGCGCGTGCGCGCTTGCATACATGTGTATGTGTGTGTGCGCACGTGCAGACATGTGTATGTGTGTGTGAGCACATGCGCGCATGTCTGTATGCACATGTGTGTGTGTGTGTGTGTGTGTGTGTGTGTGTGTGTGTGTGTGTGTGAGAGAGAGAGAGAGAGAGAGAGAGAGAGAGATCCACTCTCTCTCATAAGAAACCCTCCCCGGGTCTAAAGGGACTTATCAAGCCAACATACAAACAACAATAGTGACATGCAAATAATAACAATGAAAGAATTTGGCATCACCATCTCCCCATTGGATCTAATGCTCCCTCCTCGCCTAACTACTTCCATCTAGTTTTTAAGCAAGATCACTTTTTATCCTACCCAAAAGCAAGATCATCAAACCACACCCCCTTGTGAAAAGGCATGCTTACACTAACAACATGCCATTATCAACAAATTATAACACCAACCCTAATTCTCATATTGGCATTTTCTAGCCTAATCACTCACTAACATTTACTAGCCTCAATAAAATATCGTATTTGTGATTTTATATGCATGAGTGGTGACTCTAGAAATTTCCACAATTTGTTATTTAAATCCATCCATTAATTACACATTTCTTCTCACATAATTAATTTTTCATCCATATAATTATCTCTTAATCAACCCTCTTAGGTCCATGGCTTAGGGTCCTAGATCCTACATAAACACATACATGGTCCATAATCACAACTTTGGCTTGAACATTAATAACCAATGTCTACACACACATAAGGGGACCTACACATTAAATGTCACACACCCAACCCCTAAGTACCTTTTTGAGGGATGGGGTATATAATTTTTTTTCTTTTCTCAATCATGTCAAATCTTTGTACCTAGGATTATATCGTCTTCGATTCGACGAGGGTTTTCCAATGACTACAAATTTGTCTAGATTCGAGTTTTGGATCACAAGTTATGGTCCTTTAAAATTCTTTAGGCCTTCATTGACTAGAGTCTCTCACTGCCATGTGGCATCCATGTGGCTCCCTATCACCCGACATGCCACATCATCGTAGCATACAAAGACTCGCCCAACCAGAGTTTGACGCTTGTCTAGCTCTTATAGGCTCATTAATTTAATTAATCATTATCATGATAAAATCTCGCTCTTTTTTTTTGTTTAACTAAAACGGTTATGAATTTTATTAATAGGGAATTCCAGCTGGTCGTAGCCTTACAACCTTCATAAAAATCCTTCTACGTTCTATTACAAGCTGGTGTCTTTTTCAAGGAATACAGATTTTTACTGGATCTCCATCATTTCTGTTGAGTTCTCCTTGGGCCAAGAGGCAACCTTTGTTGGCTAAATTGTCTGCTTCATTATTTGAATCTCTAAGAATATGATAGCATTTGAAGGAGGTGAAGTCTTGTAGAATGTGTCTTAGCCTTTGCAGGTTCTTGTTTAGGCCAGCGTCATTAAACTATCCTTTCAAATGTATCATTTTGATCAAGATTTCGGAATCTCCAAATGCTTGCAGCTCCCGGTGTCCTCTTTCCTTGGCTATTTGGCAAACTTTTGTTAAACTTGGGATTTCTACTTGATTGTTGGTTCGATGTCCGAGTCCCCAACAAAAGGTTTCTTGTATTCTCCCTTCAATGGAATAAATAATTCCTCCAGCTCCCGTTGTCCCAGGGTTTCCCTTGGAGGCGCCATCGAAGAAGACTGTAGTTATTCCTTGCTTCCTCCACCAACTCTGGAATATATCATGATTGTCTCTTAGCCTCCATTTAGTTTCGAGATGGGGTTTCTCAATGCTGTGGATCCGGTGGGTAAGCACAGAGGTACCGAGCCAATTCTTTTCCTCCTGCTGCAGCGAGGTGTCAGCTTTGTGGTTTTGAGAGCTCAAAGTTTCTAGGAGGAGGCCTTTTGCTTTTGTTGCTACCATGTTGGGGGTCCATGTTGTATTGTTGAAAGTTTGCTCGTTTCTTGCAAGCCAAAGCTTCTAGCACACATATTTGGGGATGGAGATCCAAACTTTGGCCCATAATGAATTCAATGAGAGCGAAGGGTAACGTTCCTTCCAAGTAGTGAATAGATCTACTACTGAGATTTTAGTGGGGGTAGCAACCTTGAGGCCATGGAGAATGAGAAGCCAGACTTTGTTTGCAAATAGGCAGTCTACAAACAAATGATCCGAGGTTTCCATGGCTTCTTTGCATAATGAGCATCTATGTGGACCAACAATACTTCTTTTCATTAAATTTTCGCCAGTTAGGATCTTTTTATGCATTAAAGTCCAGAAGAAGAAATTTACTTTGGGAATCACCATCGAATCCCATACCTCCATCCAAAATCTTGCAGGGAGGGGTCTGTCTCTCTGTGGTTGTAACAATTCATAGCCTTTGGCTGAGGAGTACGATCCTTTAGGTCCCCAACCCCATTTGTCTTCTTCTGTCTTGTGCACCGGAGTTGCATCTCGAAGCTCCTCTTTGAGCATTTCTAGTCGCTGGAGGAGGCGATTTGGAACGTTGCCGAAGTGCCAGTCTGACCAGAAGCCATTATCATCCCAATTTGAAATGTCATAGATGCTCTGTATTCCTTTGTGTTCGAGAAATTCATGAATTTCAGACAAACTGACATTTGAAGCAAGGGGCGGATTCCCCATTATCCGATATGTCCATAGTTTGACCCGTTTTCCATTTCCTGGGATGCGATACAGGTTTTGGATGAAGAATCACGCTCCTTTAATGCACAGTTGCCATAACAGTGTGCTCTTCCTATTGTTGACGTTTTGTAAATTTTTTATTTTGGCATTTGGTATGTTTTTGTACCTCAATGTTTTGCTGACAGGGTGAATGGGATCGTTGTGCATCTTCCACAGAATTTTGCAGCCCAATGTTGTGTTAACGAGATATGGATCTCGGATTTGTAGCCCACCTTCTCTCAATGGCCGCTTTACTGTATCCCAATTGACCAGATGAAACTTGTGTTGGTTCCCTTTCCCACCGTGCCACAAGAAGTCTCTCAAAAATTTATTGATTTGCCCAGAAATCGACTTGGGTGCCAAGAGGTAGGATGCTTGGTAGATCAGCAATGATGATAGGACTGCTTTTATCAGAGTTAGTTTACCTCCATGAGTGAGCCAATTTCCTCCCCAAGCATCGATTTTACCTTTGATTTTTGTTAAAACTTCTTCCCACAGATTGACTTTGTTTATGCCCAATGTTAATGGCAGCCCAAGGTAATGTATCTCTTCCCATTTTGAATGCCCATTGAACCCCAGGTTGCATGTTATTGTTTGTCTTTCGTGCTCTGCTGCATTCCAACTGTAGACAACACTTTTCCTTTCACTTATCAGTGCTCTAGACACTTTGCAGTATGCTTGAAGAGTATCCTTGAATGCAGAGGCTACTATGTTAGAGGCTCCTCCAAGCATGAGAGAGTCATCTGCGAACAGAGCGTGATTTATAGGTTTAAGATCCTTCATTATTCTCAAGCCTGGGGCAGCTCCTATTATCCTGTCCTGCTCCAGCTTCCTGCTGAGTGAATCCACCATTAAAATGTACAGGAATGGAGAGAGGGGGCAACCTTGCATCAACCCCCTCGAGGATTTAAAAAATTATGCTGGCCTCCCGTTTACCAAAGGGGCTATCCATGGGTTGTGGGTGCAGGATTGTATTAGATTTACAAACTCTTGCTCGAATCCGAATGAAAGAAGCACTTGATAAAGGAAGGACAACTTTACTCTATCGAAGGCATTGGCCATGTCTAACTTAATCAACATGCCTTTCTCTTTTCTGAGATTATTGGAATGCATAGCTTCCTGGACTTGGATTACATTGTCCAGGATGTGTCTCCCTTTGACGAATCCTCCTTGCGATTCTGAGATGAGTTTGCCCAACAGAGGCTTTATTCTATTTGCAAGGAGTTTTGCAATTATCTTGTAAGGGGCGTTACACAGGGAGATTGGCATGAACCTATCAAAGGAGACGAGATTTGTTTCTTTCGGGATTAATGCAAGGAAAGTTGAGTTGGTGCTGCCGCCCAATTTTTCTTTCTGTAGGAATCCTTTTATCATTCTGATGAGGTCAGGTTTGATTATATTCCAACATATCCTATAAAAATGAATGGTGAACCCATCTGGCCCTGGGGCTTTGTCGGGGTCCATGGACCAGATGATTTTGTTGATTTCTTCTTCGTTGGTTGGCCTCAATAATGCCGTGTTATCTTCTTTTGTGACCAGTGCTGGAATGTTCTTGAGGAATTCTTTATTGCCTTTTTCATTATCATCGTTCTCTTTGCTGTAAAGATGGTGGAAATGTGAGACAACAACAGCCTTTATTTGGTCTATTCCTGTGTAGAGCTTCCTGTCGTTGGTTGTAATCTCAGAGATGTGGTTCCTGGAGAGACGAGCTTTAAATTGATGGTGGAAGTAAGATGTGTTTCTGTCACTAGCTTCCAGCCAAAGGCTGCGGGACTTTAGTCTCCATTATTCTTCTTCGTTTCTGAAGGAGCGGTAAGTTTTACATTGGGCTTCTTGCTCCTTATCCAAATCTGTTTTAGTAATATCTATTGTTTCCATTTCACTCTGCAACTTTCCTAGCTGTTGCACTGACTCCTTTCTTTGGGTATTGGGATTTCTTACTGGGAGTTTGCTCCATTCCTTGAGGGCCTTTTTTGTTATTTTTAATTTTTGTTCCCAAACATAGTTGGGAGAGCCAGTAACCGAGGTGGACCATGCCAATCAGACAGTCTCTATAAAACCACTCTTTTCTTTCCACAATGGGTTGAATCTGAACGGAATTGGGTCTAGTTTTTCTTCCTCCTCTAGCAAAAGCAGGATGGGTTTGTGATCCGAGGTGAACTTGGGGAGGATGGTTGAGGAGATTAGCTTCCTTTCCATCAGCAAAGTGCTTTGGACCAAAAACCTATCCAGTCTGGCAGATATGTGTTCCTCCCCTGTCCTATTATTAGTCCATGTGTAAAGCCCTTTGCGTGGTTTAAAATCCATTAGGTCCCAATATTGTATCATGTCTTCTACTACATAAATCATTTGATCCTTGTTGGTCCTTCCTCCCCTCTTTTCTTTTTCATTCATGAAGAGGTTAAGGTCTCCAACAATGATTATATTGTTTGGGGAGTTTAGTTCTAGAAACTCATTTAAAGTTTTCCAACAATCTTTCTTTTCAGAATGCAAAGTCGGTACATATAAATTGAATAATGTGATGGTTAACTTACTTGCTATTGGCTTTAGCTCTGTAAAACTCCAATGTTGAGTGTTGTAGGAGTTGACGAGTCTGAACTGTTCTTCCTTCCACAGGGTTGCTATTCCTCCGGAGGAGCCCCTTGCACTTATTGTTTTTCCTGTATTCTTCTGCCAATTGTTTTTGCTAATCTCTAGAAGGGCTTCCCCTTTGATTTTTGTCTCTTGGAGCATGAGGATGTCTATTGGTTCCGCTTTCACCAGATCCTTGACCGCTTCAATTTTCGACAAATTCCCTAAACCTCTACAGTTCCAAGAGACGATTCTCATTACTTACTGTTGGGGGTGGTTGGGCCTCTTCCTTTTAGAGACCTTATTCTTGTGTTTCTGTCGATTGACATTTCTATGGTAGGTTGGCTTCCTTGGGTCTTTTGTCTTTCTGCCTCTTCCTCCCTTGCTTCTCTGCGGGACTTCCTTCCTGCTCTTTTGGCTGGCCTTTCTAGGATCTCATCCTCCGAGGAGCTTGGTGATTCTAATACTTTCTTTCTGGCTATGTCAGCGTATGAGGGAGAGGGGGCTACTTCTAGGGTTCGCGCCGTTTGCCCTTGTTCCCCTGTGTCTTTCCCATTTGGGGGGGGGGTTTAATTGTTCCCTATTGTCCATATTTGCTTCTGATTATTCTATGTCCTTTTTGGGCTCTACTGTTTGAGGTCCTGATTGCGGCATGGGATTGTAACTCCCGTCTTTTTTCTCTTGCCCCAATTGCTCGAGGTTGCTATTCTTCATTGTTCCTTTGCTTCTAGATTTTGTTGTCCCTGATTTCTGAACTGTGATCCACTGATTTGCTTTCGCGTTCTCACTCTCTTCTACATTCTTTTTTTTGCAGTGTCTTGCAAAATGGTTGTAGCCATGGCAGTGCCGACATTTGAAGGGTAACTGCTCATAATCTAGCTCCTGAATATGCGTCCAATCTGCAACAGTTAGTTTGATTGCCTCTGGTAATCCCACTTCCAGATCAACCTCCACACAGATCCATGCGCATGAATATTGGTCTTTTCTCACTGCTTGGTCAATGTACCTTCTGAGCGTATTGTCGATTGCATGCAATGATTTTTGATTCCAGCAGTGTAAAGGAAGATGAGGTAGACTGGCCCACACTGGAACGACGGATGGCACATCCTGAGCTGGATCGAAATCTGGGGTCCATTTGTTCAGATATAACCCCTGTGGCCCCATGAAGTATGGGCATTTCTGAAAATGAGGTTTTTGTCCTCAGAGTTTTCGAAGACGAATACAAAGTATCCTTTCCCTACAAAATGACTCTTTATTCCTTCTGAGATGAGCGGGCTCCAGTTCCTTTGCACCCAAGCTTCGACAGATTTGGGAGAGGGCCAGAGCCTGGTAAACTACTCGATAAGACCTCTGTATGCTAGATTGACTGCCAATCTGCAAGTTTCTTCTAAAGGCAGTTCAATGCTTGGGATGCAATCCAATTTCTTTACTAATTTCTGTTGTGTTGCTAACAACGATCTTTTGGGGGCTTCAGCTACGAGCTTCCTGAAGGCTTCGAACTCTGGCAAAGGGGGTGGGGTGGGGACGACATCCCCACCAACGTCCATGATTAGAGAACCCCTGCTCGCTGTGTTGTGATCCTCACGCGCTAGGTCGTGCTCCTGATCATGCTTCCTGAAAATACTGATAATTAGTTCAACCCTCTCCTGCCTCTGACCTAAGAAGCAGGGTTTTATCCAGAAGAAGTGGCCATTTGGAAGGCACCATGCGATAAAATCTCACTCTTTACTAATCATTTAATCATTTATTTAATCCCTATTAGGGATAATTAATCTTCATTTAAAATTAATTAACCCCGTGAATTATGTTTTTACTTGGCCTAAATTACCGGTCCATTAAAACCAAGGATTACTTCTCTTTCACCTTGGGAATCTGTTGTGGGGAAATTATACCCTACGGACTAACAAGCTAGGGCTTAAACTTGCATGCAGATCATGACCCTTAAGAAATTACTTTTAACCTTCCACCCCAAACCTAAAACTTGTTTTCACATGCAAACATGGAAAGAATCAACTAACCTTTTTTATCGACGTTTGGTGTAGATCCTCCGTTGCGTTTTTATCTCCTTGCTTCTGCTGCTCCTTCCAAAGACGATCCTGCAATCAAGACAAAACAATACGCATGCATGTTATTGTTCTACTAGAGGGTTAGAGATTAAGCATAAATCAAATAAAACATATAAGACTCGTGCATTGGGACGGGAAAAGTACTCTTTATTAATCTCAAGATGAATCAACTTACAATGATAATAGAGACAGGCCACCATTCCTTGATCCTGATCCTGGGCTCCTCCTCTTCTTTGTCCTCCAACTACTTTGCTTGAATTCTCCTAAAGCTTGAGGAAAGGCTAAAGGGTTGGGACAAAACGGATTCGGCAATTGGGCAGAGTTTCTTTGCTATGATTTTCC
>ML797418.1:143966-159043 GCA_009831015.1 Picea engelmannii
CCAAAATTTGGATTTCATCAAAACTCAGTGTGTCCCCGATTTCTCACCTTGCATATTAACGACGACTTGAGCGAGTACCTTCAGATCTGGATGGGATTTTTGTCTTTGTCTTTGTTTCAACTTTCTTATCTGCCTTTTAAGGCGTTTGGCAAGCCACCAAAGGCTATTGTAGTCTTTGGTGAGTTTTTTCTTTCTCTTCTTCTCTTTAACACTTTCCTTAGCCAATCTCTCAAGTGCAACATTTGTTTTTTTGAAGTTCTCGGACAACTTCTTATACCTTCCTTTGATAACCCGTTCCAAAACCTCTTGCTGAGCGATTACCTCTTTCAGATGCTTGATTTTCTGAGACTTCTTTGACTTGGAGATTTTTTATGTTTCTCCCTCTTCTGTATGAGTGAAGGTCTCATATTTTTGTGCACACTCAGTTGACTGCTCAGGACTCTTGGTGACAGGGCATTGATCTTGCTGCTCTGATTCTGAGTCTGAATAGGGCAAGTTTAATACATTAGTTCTCTTTTCTGTACTCTGTTCTGCAGGACGCTCTGTGGTCTGCTCAAAGTTTAACTTTTTCTTCGACCTGCAGGGCTTCACTCCAGAAATTATGTCTTCTAGAGGTCCTGGCAGGGTTCTTCTTTTTCTTGAACTACTTTGAGGAGAAGACTGTTTCTTTGAACCTTTCCCTGGTTCATTTGCAGGTTGGGTCTGTGTTTCAAAACCTTCCCAGAATAAAAAATGATCCCAGCTCCTTCCCTGTTGTTTCAATTCCTCCAGGATGATTAATTTTATGAGGCCGAAGTGGCATAGAGTACTTTTTATGCTCAAGGGTTGAGCCCTAATCTTCTTGCAAACCTTAGTCAAACTTTTATGTAGGAAAAAAGGTAAATTAAGGGGGGTCTTGCCTGTGAAATGGTCCAGGAGTTTGATGTGATACATCATAAGTTTATCATACCTTCCCTCCGAGGTAATGTACAGTTGGATGCCTTTGAACAATTCCTTCCATTCCTCTTCCAGATAGGAAACCAACATACCTTTTTTCCATGCCTTGTGCCTGTACCCCTCTTTCAAATAAGCTCTGAAATCCAAATTTTTGGGAGTAGTGGTTTTAAACCATCTCTAACCGGTTCTTGGTAGGCTTGTTGCTGCAGCAATGGCAGCTTCATCTACTCTAATCTCCATGGACCCAACAAGAGCTTTGTTCCCATCGAAAGTCTTGGCAAACACTTCTGCTGTAGACTGGTGGCAACCAATTTGCAATCTTTCAACGAATTCAATACACCCTGCGTTTGAAAAATGTCTCTGGACTTCGGGGTGTGTCTGTAAAAAGGACAGGCTATCCAACTCTCTCCTGAGTAGAGCACCACTGCGTTTTCTGACCATTCTATGACTTGAAGATCCCGACAATTGTAGCCCCTGCAACTGCTGGTCGAGCCGGAGTTCTGCGCTGTTGAAAGCACTTCGGGAGTCGGCTCTGTTTTAAAACATTTGAAACTTTAACAGACCTCCATGAACTATATGTGATATGGAAACAACAATTTGATTTGATGTTGTCAGGCCCGCAGTACATCCTCTGTACCTACACCGCTGAATTCGAACTTGCCATCCCCGATGACATGATTGTGGAGCGTGAGTTTCTGAGCTGGATTCGCATCACAATCCTATTTTGACGTGCATAATTGAGTTTCCATCATTACCCACTCTCATCAGCGCATGATTTGGATTTGCCTGATGTGGGATGATCATATCATCATTTGACTTTAGACGTGGATATCACACACGTGATTCCCGCTTTCTTCAGCCAACGGCCCGTGGAAAACGCCCCTTATCTGTTCATACTTACCGGTTTCACCAGCGCATGGTCCTGTGGAAAACTCTCGTTAGATGTTGAAAGTCTCCACTTTCAACAGCGCACGACTTTGTTAAAACCGCTCTGTAGCTGTGGAAAGTCTGCACTTTCACCAGCGCACGACCCGCGATACTGATTCTTGGATATTTTGAAAATCACCACTTTCAACAGCGCACAGACCTATGAGAGACGCTCCTTAGCTGCTGAAATTCGCCACTTTCCCTAGCTAACACTCAACTTTTAGACACACGTTAGCTGTTGAAAGTGAATTATGAAAATTTTGAAAAGAAGACTTTTATGAGTAGAATTATTTTCTAAGACAAAAACTAAGACCCAAGTTTTTCAACTATAAAAACTCAAAGATGAACTGAGAAAACTACTGATAGCCATGCTATCCACCACAAGACTCAACCAAAAGGATGGTTTCATTTTGGGAGCTAACATGGTGTAGCATTCATCATACCTTGTTCATGGATCTATGTCTATATGTAGCTTGGATCCATCTCCAATCTTCCATGCTAAGTTGTCCCCTATGAGAGAAAAGGATTTTAGAAAATCCTTCCAGATCATCAAGATATTTGTCTTTTTCTTATTTGGCATTTTAATCCATTCTTCCAATGTATCCAAGGCTATGTATTTTTGTTCAAACACCTAAAACCACAATCCTTTCCCCAACAATAACCTCCACACACTCTTGGTCGCTAAGGCTCTTGAAAAGAGAAAAAAGTTTTTGAGTCCCCACCCTCCCAAGGCCTTTGGGATAACAATTTGTTTCTATTTAACCCAAGACATATAAAAGTGATCTTGTGCATCTTCCCACATAAATATGAAACTAATTTTCCTAATCTTCTCAAGATTTCCTTTTTGAATCCAGGAGAGCGACATCCAATATACCATAATTTCTTCTAAAATTGATTTAACAAGGGTGAGTCTTCTTGCCTGGGATAGTCATCTATGACTCCATAGGGATAAATTTTTTTTTTATCTTTGCCACTAACCATCTCCAATCTTCTAGGAAATACTTACTTTTATTAAGATAAAAGCCCAAATAGTTGAGACCCTGGTCTGGATCCTTCACAACATATGGAAAAAGACTCCTATAGAGATTAGATATTGGCTCCTCAATGTTATATAAAGAAATTGAGGACTTACCAATGTTTATAACCATTCCAATGGCTTAAGTGAATAAATCCAAATGTTCCTTCAACTTCTTGGCGTCCCTTCTCATTCCATTGCAGAAAATAAGAATGTTGTCAACAAAAAGAAAATGGGAGAGATATAAAGTCCTAGCAACATGAATCCCCTAAAAACCACCCTCTCTCTTTGCAGCCTCTATAGAATAGTTGAGCCCTTCTGCAACTAGAAGAAACAACAATGGAGACAAAGGGCCCTTTCAGCCCGAAAGAAGGGGGTTGTTGCTCCATTGATCAAAATGACAAAGGAAACAAAAGTGATGCAGCACATGATCCAATTTATAATAGGCAACGCAAACCTTAGATGTGTTAGCAATTACAATCATATATAGAACCAATTAACTCATTTTTGTGTCTTTGATAAATCTATTTTAATGATATCAACTTTAATATTCTGATATTTGACAATGTGAAGGCCTTCCTAAGTTATTTCGATCGCCTCATGTATTTGCCACCCCTCTAAACTGTTCACCGGATATTGATTTTGATAGCACAACCTTTATTCTTTTAGCAATGATTTTTTCTCAATTTTGTATATGTTGTTGCATATTGAGATAGGCCTAAAATCATCAAAATTCTGAGGGCCAACATCCTTTGGGATTACAACAATTAAAGTTGAGTTGAAAGGAGCCAACATCTTCCCCTCCTTTCTAGACTCTTCCACAACCCTCAAAAGGTATTTCCCTATCACCTCATAACACCCCTGATAGAATTCAATGGGCCACCCATCCAACCTGGGACTTTTGTCCTTTTGAATGCTTTGGAGTACTACCTTGACATCTTCTTATGTAACCTCTACCATCAAACTTTTATTATCATCCATAGTGACGAAATTTGGAAACATCTGAGAAATCCTTACAATATCTACTATAGTAGCTCTCTCCTCGACTTTGTATAAATCCTGGAAATGATTTCTTCCCAATTCTTCCAAACCTTCAAAAGTGCCAACTTCCATTCCTTCAACTCTTTTCAATTTCCAGTTAGTGTTTTTTATTTTGTGCCCTATAGAAAATGCATGAATTTTTTTTGTATTCTCATCTCCACATTCTAACCATATCGCCAATATTTTTAGGTGCCAAGCCTCCTCCTCCTCCTCTTCTAATAATATCCTCCTTTCAGATTCTAGAGTCAACAAACCTGATTTTGCTTCTTCTAAACCATAACCTCCTTCCTCTATCTCATAGATGGATTTGAGTTTCTCTTCTTCTTCCCTAAGATCTTGTTCATCTTTTGATGAACCCAACCAATGACATCCTACTTGAGACTTCTGTAATTTACAATGAATGTAATGATGTTGAGGATACCCTTGTTCCATCAAAGGGGATCCACTTACTCTTTACCAATTCCACGAGTTCCTCCCATCACAACCATCCTGAAAAGAATTTGAAAGGGCTCACTGGTTTTTGAGTCCTCCCTTCCAATTCTAATACAATTGGGTAATGATTTGATTCTCCTCCGCTATCAATCCATTGCCTAACCCTAAAGAAATTATCTAATAACTTCTTTGAGACCAAAAAGAAATCAAATATTTTGGCTATAAGTTTCATCCCAGTCTTTTTGTTCCTCCAAGTGGCCCAAATTTTAACAGGCTCCGCATCAATCAAATTTATTTCATCAAACTTCTGCACAAAGCAGTCTGTCAAAGAATCCCTAAATGCATGAGAGCCCCATACTTCACCAACATATAAACTTTTAATAGAGACTTATGCATCATAGAATCCCATAAAGAGACTCACTCTACATATGGTCCATATATGTTTAAGTCCAAGAAGCTCATTCCAAGATCTTGTGAGGTAGCCTCCAAACCAAGGCCTGAATCCAGTGACCATTGGTTAGTAGCATTTATTTTTTTAGGGTCCCAACTTGTCGCCAAATCCCCCGACCAACCCTTAACATCTATCGCAGAAAAACACCAACCCTTTAAAAATGCTTCCAGGACTTTGCAAACAATTTCCATGTCCCCCAACATCTCTTGTAGAAAAATGAGGTCCGGGTGGATGGATTCAACCATCCTCTTAAGGGCATTATTGGGGGTGAAACATATAACTTCACCATCCTTTGATCTAATTTCACCTTACTTAATCCCACATGCATTATTGGGGGCAAAACATATAGTGTTTATAATGAAAATTCTTTACATATCATTCATGTGAAATAAAGGAACTTATGGAAGCCTTAGTGTAGCTCTCATGCCTTAGAAAGATTCATGACTTGTTAATATTTTGGTTGCCCAATCACTGCCCAGTCAACCTACGAAAATATAGAAAATGACAATATAAAAAATGGAAAATTGAAAAATTAAATAGGAAGAGAAAATGGAAAATGGAAAATGAATTATGAAAATAATAAAGAAAATTAATAAGTGGACGTCGAAAATAGAAATGAATTGTGAAAATGAACGTGGAAATGAATTATGAAAATGACTAAGTGGTGGGTATTGTGAAAATTAACTAAGTGGGTAAGGAAAATGAAAATGGGCTAAGTATGGAAATGGATAAATGTGGAAATGGTTGAGTATGGAGAATAGTGAGAAAGGAGAGTAGCATGGAAAGAATGAAAAATGGCTAATTATGGGAAAAGGACATTATGCAGGTCGCAAAAGTGAGAGGGTCATTCTGTAGAGCGTGGGACTACGGGTTGTGGAACACGAGCATGGAAAAAGGTAAGTGGGATAGTCGGGTGTCCCTCATCTGCATTCTAAGAAAAATGGTTAAGTATGGAGTAGCAGTATGTGGGAGAAAAATGCCATATCTTGGGCACATGAGATCGGTTTTAAATTTGTAAAGTGATGAACATAGTTGAGACATGGAGTTAAGACATGAGTTGATGAACATACACAAATTCCTCCTTCTAATTATTTTTATTTTTTATGTTATTCCAAAGAATGAAAAAATAAGGTGATCAAATTTTTTGATCAACAATTGGCTCCAACTACAGGGCAGTGACCCCCTGTAGGGTGCTAAGAATCCAAAATCTTGGTCCATTGGGATATGGAGTCATATTCAAATATTATATCCATCCAACAATTTTTTTTATTATGTAAAACTTGAATCGACAAACAAACTATGTATAAACAAGATCTACCTACCCTAACCTACTTGGAGGAAAGGGACACACACTTTTCAAGTGTAAGTAGATTTGCAATGGAGCCATTTGAACATCCAACCGACTTGTGGAATGAACTCCAAAATTGGGGAACATACCAAGGTTGTTATCAAATATTCAATAACACGCCCAAAGTGTATTGAAGTAAAATTGAGCTTGATGTGACCAAAATCTGATTGCATTGCTTGACCAACAATTCTTTGGAACCATGATTCGATAAAATAAATTATTGGTTGCTCATGAGTGTTGTTATCTTTGGTTGGATGAGAAGTTTCCCATTTACAAATATTTTCATATTTCTCCTTATCTGAAACCACATCCAAAATTCTTTATTCATCAACAATGTCTTGAAAACATTCTTCCTTCATACAATGGAAATCTTGCCCATCATTGTTCTCGAGATTAATTTATTCCACCAATTCTTCTTGTTGTCAATGTTCTTGTGGATTTTCACCATCAACATGCGGCCCTTGCAAACCCATTGAAACGTTTTCTATATAAGCATGTTCGATGAAATCTTATTCTGCATTTTATGGAGGCTCTTCAATTTCACTTTAAACTTGTTGCTTGAAATATTCCCATGTCGAGTATATGAGGAGCTTAAATCTTGCACTTAAAAAATGGAATTCTCGATTTCATTTTCAGCTGTATGACTTGAAATTATATTTTCCAATCTTTAATTTGATTTTTCATGCAAATTACTCACTTCATTGTCTTGTGTCCATATGTGAGAGGGTGGGTGGGCAACAACATTGAAATCACCCAAAGGGGCATATGGGTGCATTCTTGGGATGAACTTTTCAACAAATGAATTTTCCAACACATCCCAACTAGTAATGGTCCCAGGAAACACTGAAAAGAACCATTCACGAGCATTCTCATGGAGAGTTTGTGAAAATAATCGACATGTAACATTATCTTTAGTGAAATTGAAAACATCACATGTGTTTTTCAATTTAAACAAATAATGCTCTGCATCTTTCGAAGTATTCCCAAAAAATGTTGGAAATTTTTCAATAGAAATGTCTAGCATTTGAAAATCTACTTGTTGTGGATTTAAAGGGATTTTATGCAGTTTCCTCCTTCTTTGGGTACTTCTTCATTTTGCTACATCTTCAAAACCCATTGATGGGCTTGGTGGAGAAGGCAAAGGAGCATCAAAACATGAAATAAATTCTTTGGTGGAGCCGCCATGGGGATTTTCTTGAGATTCTTGAATATTTCCATTGGAGTTTCTAGGGCATTTAAGAGTTATTTCAATGGAATCGTATGGGAGTTCATCCTCTCAAATATTTTATTTTTCTTGGTTCTTCAAAGGTTTTGATATTTTACTTGTGACCAAAGATCCAAGAACATTATCTTTGAGGTCATTCAAATATAACTCAATACGCTTTTTGTAACACTTGTGCATATAGAACAAGTACCCGTGTCCTTGAATATTCTTTCGAAACTTTGAACCATGGAGAATTGGTTCTTCAATCAAATCTGAAACAAACCTCAAATACCTTGAAAACAAATAGTTCCCCAATATGGTCTCCAAAAATGTTGATGTTCAGATTGGTCAATATCCAAACAACGACTTCACAAGGATAAAATCTCCTTGTGATTTTATAGAGGGGGTAATCCTCTATTATAGTCTGAAATATGTAGCTTGATGTTCTTGGACTAGATTGTCAAATGAGAGAATGCTAACAGTAAACCTCAAATTCTTTATTGCTTTAGTTTTTATATAAAATAGTTCTTGATGGCTAGATTTCTCCTTGAATGTGACATTTGCTTGGAAATGGACCAAATAGCTTCTTAACAATAAAAAGATAAAGAATGGATTCAATATCAAAATAAATATCTGTTCAACTTCATTATAACATCCATATGAAACACATGCAAGTAGAATATGTAACCATATTTTCAAACAAGAAAAAGAGGAGTGAAGTGGGGTTGATCACTTCAGAGAACTTTAAATGATTTTACATTTAAAATTGAAAAGAATATGATGAGCACACTCCAAAAATCTCATACTCAAAAATCTCAAAGTTTGAGAAATCATTAAATTTATGCCCTAAAATATTTCTTTGGAGAATTCTATACATAAAATATATGTCACATTACGAATCATTTCAGTAAACCAATTGACTAATGTTCAGAAATAAAGTCTGCCAAAAGCAAGAACTGAACCTCCATGAATTTATTAGACAACCTTGGATTACATTATCAGTTATATATACGGCTGTAAACTACTCCTATTGATATTTTAAGTAGAGGCCTAGAAGAATAAAAGAAAAACACACAATAACTCAACCTTATGCTCAATTTCACACATACAAACACAAAGCCTTGAGAGAAATTGTGTAGTAGAATAAGAAGTAAGAAATCGGAGATTTGTATTTATAGATGAGAAATTCAACTACTTATTGAAGGCTGAACAAATGATATTATGGTGATCTAACCTCTCTTAATGATCTGAACCTTTTCCTACCTTTTCTTTGATGGTTCTCTCTCTCTTTTAAATTAGCTACCAATGCTTCTTAAAGAAGTTAGGGTTTCTATTCTTCTAGAAGTTTGCATGTGCATCTTCTTTTTTGGAATTAATGATTTATTAAATTAGGTCATCATAATTTGTGCCTCCAAGTAGGACCCACTTCTTCATTTTATAAAAGTTTATTTAACAAACTTTTATTTCCAAAATATGAAGTTGGCTGCCTAAAAAAAAGGTTGATTATATTTTAATTTTTTGAACATGAGAATTGACTTCTCAACCATGGAAACCATTCTAGAGATAATATTCATCATTATGTATTTTCAACGAGTCTTCTGAAGCGAAATTTGGAGGTTTGATCTCATCTTATAGCCTTGGGAAATCGAGGTCCCAAATAAATTTCTCAACGAGTCATGAAAAGTGAGTTGACTGATATTTTAATTTTTGGAAGAATTATAGCCAAATTCAAACATTGAAACCTATCCCATTGTCTTCCTTATCAAATTACCTTTCCAACGAGGTATCACTTGCCCCAAATGGACATCTAAGTTATAATATCTGGAAGATCGTTGCTCAACAACCGTCGATCTGGTTTGTGCATCAATCTTATCCTTTGATTTAATTTCACCTTTCTTAATCCCACATGCATTGTTGGGGGTGAAACATATATTTTGTATAATGAAATTTTTTTCCATATCATTCATGTGAAATAAAGGAGCTTATGGAATCCTTAGTGTAGTTCTTGAGCCTTAGAAAAATCCATGCCTTGGTAATATTTTGGCCACCCAATCACTACCTAGTCATCGCCCAGTCACTGCCCAGTCAACCTGTGAGAATATAGAAAATAGGAAATATAAAAAATGGAAAATTGAAAAAGTAAATAGGAAGAATAAAATGGTAAATAGTAAATGGAAAATGGAAAATGAATTATGAAAATAATAATGAAAATGAATAAGTGGACATGGAAAATGGAAATGAATTATGAAAATAAACATGGAAATGAATTATGAAAATAAACATGGAAATGAATGATGAAAATGACTAAGTGGTGGGTATTATGAAAATGACTAAGTGGATAATTAAAATGAAAATGGGCTAAGTATGGAAACGGGTAAATGTGGAAATGGTTGAGTATGGAGAATAGTGAAGAAGGAGAGTAGCGCTAAAAGAAGGAAAATTGGCTAAGTATGGGAAAATGTCATTATGCGGGTCATGAAAGAGAAAGGGTAATTATGTATAATGTGGGACTATGGGTTGTAGGACATGAGCATGGAAAAAGGTAAGTGGGATAGTCAGGTGTCTCACATACGCATTCTAAGAAAAATGGTTAAGTATGGGGCATCAGTATGTGGGAGAAAAATGACATATCTTAGGCATATGAGATCCATTTTAAATTCTGTAAAGTATTGAACATAGATGAGACATGGAGCTAAGTCATGAGCTGATGAGAATACACAAATTTCTCCTTCTGAATTTTCTTTTCTTATGTTATTCCAAAGAGAGAAAAATTAAGGTGATCAATTTTTTTAGTCAACAACTAGCCCCAACTGCAATATAATGACCCCTGGTGAGTTGTTGAGAATCCATAATCTTGGTCCATTGGGCTATGGAGACATCTTCAAACATTATCTCCATCTAGTAATTGCTTTATTATGTAAAAATTTGAATGGAGAAACAAACTATGTACAAACAAGATCTACCTACCCTAACCTACTAGAAGGAAAGGGACACACACTTTTCAAGTGTAAGTAGATTTGCAATGGAGCCATTCAAGCATCCATCTGATTTGTTGAATGAAAGCCAGAATTGGGGAATATAATAGGGCTATTATCAGAGAGTTAAGAGCACTCCCAAAGTGCATTGAAGTAAAATTGAGACACATACGACCAAAATCCGATTGCATTGCTTGGCCAACAATGCTTTGGAACCATGATTCAATAAAATAAATTCTTGGTTGCTCATTAGTGTTGTTATCTTTAGTTGGATGAGAAGTTTCCCATTTAAGAAGATTTCCATATTTATCCTTATCTAGAACCACATCCAAATTTTTTTATTCATCAACAATGTCTTGAAAGCATACATCCTTCATGCAATGACAATCTTTCACATCATTGTTCTTGAGATTAATTTCTTCCACCAATTCTTCTTGTTTCCAATGTTCTTGTGGCTTTTCACCATCAAGATGTGACCCTTGCAAACATGTTGAAACATTTTCTACATGAGAATGTTGGATGAAATATTCTTTTGCATTTGGTGGAGGCTCTTCAATTTCACTTTCAAACTTGTTGCCTGAAAAATTATCATGTGGAGTATATGAGAAGCTTAAGTCTTGCACTTGAAAATTGGAATTTTCATTTTCATTTTCAGCAGCATGACTTGATTTATTTTTCTTTTTTCCAATCTTTTATTTTATTTTCTTCCAAATCACTCACTTCATTGTCTTGTGTCCATGTGGGAGAGGGTGGGTGGGGAGAAACATTGAAATACCCAGAAGGGGCATATGGGTGCATTCTTGGGAATAAATTTTCAGCAAATGAATTTTCCAACACATCCCAACTAGTAATGTTCCCATGCAACAATGAAAAGAACCGTTCACGAGCATTCTCATGCAGAGTTTGTGCAAATAATCGACATGTAACATTATTTTCAATGAAATTGAAAACATCACATGTAATTTTGAATTTAAACAAATGTTGCCTTGCATCCTTCGAAGTATTCCCAAAGAATATGGGAAAATTTTCAATAGAAATGTATGGTATTCGAAAATATACTTCTTGAGTATTTAAAGAGATTCTATGCAGTCACCTCCTTCTTTGGGTACCTCTTCCTTTTGTTATGTCTTCAAAATCCATTTATGGGCTTGGTGGAGAAGGCAAAGGAGCATCAAAACATGAAAGAAATACTTTATTGGAGCCGCCATGAGGATTTTCTTGAGATTTTTGAATCTTTCCAATGGAGTTTCCAGGGCATTTAAGAGTTCTTTCAATGGAATCGTCGGGGAGTTCATCCTCCCAAATCTTTGAGGGTTCTTAGTTCTTCAAAGGTTTTGATATTTGACTTGTGCCCAAATATCCAAGAACATTATCTTTGAGGTCATTCAAATATCTCTTAGTAAGATTTTTGTAAAAGTCGTGCATCTAGAACAAGTACCAATCTCCTTGAATCTTCTTTTCAAAACTTTGAACCATGGAGACTCTGGTTCGTCAATCAAATCTGAAACAAAGCCTCAGATGCCTTGAAAATAAATCGTTCCTTAGTATGGTCGCCAAAAATGTTGATGTTCGGATTGGTCAATATCCAAAAAACAACCTCATGAGGATAAAATCCCCCTATGTTTTTATAGAGGTGGGACTCCTTTATTATAGTATGAAAGATGTATCTTGATGTTCTTGGACTAGATTTTCAAATGAAAAATGTTAACAATAAACCCTTGATTATTTATTACTTTAGTTTTTATATAAAATAGTTCTCGATAGCCAAATTTTTCCTCGAGTGCGACATTTGCTTGGAAATGGACCAAGCAACTTCTTAACAATAAAAATATAAAGAATGGATTCAAAATCAAAATAAATATATGTTCAACTTCATTATAACATCCCTATGAAACAGATGCAACTAGAATATGTAACCACATTTTCTCACAAGAAAAAGAGGAGTGAAGTGAGGTTGATCACTTTAGAGAAATTTAAATGATTTTTCATTTAAAACTGAAAAGAATACGATGAGCACACTCCAAAAATCTCATACTCATAAATCTCAAAGTATGAGAAATCATTAAAGTTATGCCCCGAAAAAATTATATGGGGAGTACAATACATAAAAGATATGTAACATTACAAATCGTTTATGTAAACCAATTGACTAATGTTCATAAATAAAGCCTGCCAAAAACAAGAACTGAACCTCCATGAATCTATTAGACAACCCTAGCTTACATTATTAGTCATATATATGGTTGTAAAATAATCCTATTGATTTTTGAAGTAGAGTCCTGGAAGAATAAAATAAAAACACACAAGAACTCAGCCTTATGCTCAATCTCAGACATACAAACACAAAGCCTTAAGAGAAATTGTGTAGTATTAGAAGAAGTAAGAAAATGGAGATTTGTATTTGCATATGAGAAAGTTGGTTGCATGTCAAATGCTAAAAAAATTCCATTTTCATGATCTAACCTCTCTTGATGATCTGAACCTTTTTCCAACCTTTACTTTGATGGTGCTCTCTCTCTTTTAAATCTGCTCCCAATGCTTCTTGAACTAGTTAGTGTTGGGTATGTGTTATATTCTTTGCACGAGTAGTAGGGTATGATCATTGCGTCGGGTGTGCAGGGGGGTTAGAGGGGGGTGCAACACCCCCCAAATTTTTTTTGGCCTCGAGAAACGTGTCACATATTTAGGTGGTTTTTCGGCACACGGTTTCTTTGTCGATGGTTTTCTATTTCCCGTTAAGGAATTAGGGTTGTTGACTAATCTAGGTCATTGGGTTAGGGTTTTGGATGTCGTTGGCTCCTATATGTATATTGTATTGTAAACAATGTATCACAATGAATGAAATAGAATATGCTGGTTTTCCCAATTTGGGTTTCTAGGGGAAAAATATCTGTGTAATGTTTGTATTTTCCATTGTATCTTTTCTGTTCTTTTACTGAAAATCTGTTTGTAGTAAATATTGTACAAGGTTAGAATCTACAGTTAGGGTTTATATTATTCTAGAAGTTTCCATGTGCAGCTTATTTTTTGGAATTAATGCTTTATTAAATGCTCATTAATAAACTTGGGTCATTGGAATTTGTGCCTCCAAGTAGGACCCACTTCAATCTTTTATAAAAGTTTATTTAACAAACTTTTATTTCCAAAATCTATTGGTTGTCTAGAAAAAAAAGGTAGACTATGTTTTAATTTTATGAACACGAGAATTGACTTCTCAGATATGGAAACCATTCTAGATATACTCTTCATCATTATATATTTCCGACAAGTCTTCTTGAGCGAAATTTGGAGGTCTAGATCTCAAGTTATAGCCTTGGGAAATAGAGGTTTCAAACAAATTTCTCAGCAAGTCATGAAAAGTGAGTTGATTGATATTTTAATTTTTGGAAGAATTATGGCCAAATTCAACCATTGAAACATGTTTATTGTCTTACTTATCAAATTAAATTTCCAACGAGGTATCACTTTCCCCAAACGAACATCTAAGTTATAAGCTTCAAAATATCGTTGCTCAACAGTTGTCGATCTGGTTCGTGGATCAATCTTAGCCTTTGATTTAATTTATCCTTTATTAATCTCACATGTATTATTTGGGGTGAAACATATAGTGTTTATAATGAAAATGCTTTCCATACCATTCATGTGAAATAAAGGAGCTTATGGAAGCCTTAGTATAGCTCTTGTGCCTTAGAAAAATTCATGCCTTGGTAATATTTTGGTCACCCAATCATTGCCTAGTCATCGCCCAATCACTACCCAATCAACCTGTGAAAATATAAAAAATGGGAATATAAAAAATGAAAAATGGAAATATGAAAATAGAAAATTGAAAAAGTAAATAGGAAGAGTAAAATGTTAAATGAAAAATGAATTATGAAAATAATAATGAAAATGAATAAGTGAACATGGAAAATGGAAATGAATTATGAAAATGAACGTGGAAATGAATTGTGAAAATGAACGTGGAAATGAATTATGAAAATGACTAAGTGGTGGGTATTATGAAAAAAAACTAAGTGGATAATGAAAATGAAAATAGGCTAAGTATAGAAATGGATAAATGTGGAAATGGTTAAGTATGGAGAATAACGAGGAAGGAGAGAAGCATGGAAAGAAGGAAAAATGGCTAAGTACGAGAAAATGTCATTATGCGGGTCACGAAAGTGAGAGGGTCATTATTTAGAATGTAAAAGTGAGAGGGTCATTATGTAGAATGTGAAAGTGAGAGGGTAATTATGTAGAACGTGGGATTGTGGGTTGTGGGACATGGAAAAATGTAAGTGGGATAGTTGAGTGTCTCACATCCACATTCTAAGAAAAATGGTTAAGTATGGGGCAACAATATATGGGAGAAAAATGGCATATCTTGGGAATATGAGCTCCATTTTAAATTATGTAAAGTTATGAACAAAGTTGAGACATGGAGCTAAGCCATGAGCTAATGAGCATACACAAATTCCTCCTTCTGATTTTGTTTTTTTATCTTATTCCAAAGAGAGGAAAATTAAGGTGATCAAATGTTTTGATCAACATACACAAAGTACAATAGAAAATCTTGGGTGTAGTTTGGTTGATCCCCATTTAGCTACCACATGCAAGGAAAATATTAAGGAAGTTGAGGAGGTTTTAAGTCTTGACAACAACTTCATTCTAGAAAGGCACTGACATTCCAAGGTGACCTATGTCCCACTATATTTCCTTTGTTTGGACCTCAACACTTGGGTGCCTTAGATAACAGAGAGAGGTGA
>ML797418.1:159143-189675 GCA_009831015.1 Picea engelmannii
ATTAAGGAAGTTGAGGAGGTTTTAAGTCTTGACAACAACTTCATTCTAGAAAGGCACTGACATTCCAAGGTGACCTATGTCCCACTATATTTCCTTTGTTTGGACCTCAACACTTGGGTGCCTTAGATAACAGAGAGAGGTGAGGGTTTTGTTGGGTATTTCTTAGATGTTGCCCAACTTCAGGGTGGTAATGGATTGTCGAATACTCGACCAAAGGAAAAGAAAAATAAATGGTTATCAAGAGTAGGGGTGGAATGTATCCTTAAAGGTTGGAAAAGATGTGTAGTCGAACCAAATTTTAGATCCGTTTGAAACTTCAGTAGTGGGTAAGTTCTTTGGAAATCGAATTTCGATGGAGTTAAAAAACATGTGCCAAAAAACCGCCCAACAATAGACATGAAAAATGAGGCAAAAAAGGTGACATGTTTCCCGAGGAAAAACAAAGCAACACTACAACTAGTCGTGCAAAGAATATAACACATACCCAACATTCTCCCACTTGTTTTTTCTTTGCATACATGGGGTTACAGGGTTACATAGTCAACAATCCAGGGCACCAATTCCCATAGATCCTCTACACCAAGAGAACTTCTCAGTGTTCACATATATTTTTAATGAATCTGCAACATTCTTCAAAGTGTCCACCTTCATCAGCCACACTTTCTTTTCTTCAACCATGTCTCTCACAAAGTGATATTGAACATCAATATGCTTTGTCTTTGAATGATAAGTTGGGTTCTTCACCAGAAAAATTGCACTCTGACTGTCACAATCTATCCTTACATCGTGTTGTACCAACCCAATACCTGAACATAATCTTTGTAACCATATTTCTTCCTTGCTTGCATGAGTGGTTTCCATGTATTCAGCTTCTGTAGTTGAAAGTGCCACTACAGACTATCTTTTGCTCATCCAAATTATTTAACCTCCAAACAGGTTAAACACATACCCGCTTGTAGATCTCCTACGATCTAGATCTCCAACCCAATATGCATCCACAAATACATGTATGTACATCAATCTATCCAATCTTGGTCTTCCTTGGTAGCACAATCCATAGCTAGCAGTGCCACATAAATCCTTGAAAACCGTTTTTACTATTGTCTAATGCTCCTTCCCTAGTTTTGACATATACCTGCTCAAAACTCCCATTGCATGTGAAATTTTTGATCTAGTACAGACCATTGCATACATCAAACTTCCAACTACACTCACATATGGAACACGAGACATGTCCTCCTCTTCTTCATGTGTCTTGGAACACTGATTCACAGATAACTTTACACCAATAAGAATAGGGACCTTGACTAGTTTACATTCCTGCATATTAAACCTTTGCAATATTGTCTCGACATATTTTCTATGATTTAACCAAAGTTTCCTCTTTTCTCAATCTCTTTTAATTTCCATGCCCAAAATGAAATTTGCAGCACCGAGATTCTTCATGTCAAATTTAGAGGACAACTGAGTTTTCACATCCTGGATAATCTCCTTGGTGTTTCCTATCAACAACATGTTATCCACATACAAGACCAAATAAATCAAATGATCACCAATTAATTTAAAATACACATTGTGATCCTCTTTTCTTATTGTGAAGCCAAGTCCCATCATATAAGTATCAAATTTTTTATACCACATCCTTGGTGATTGTTTTAAACCATATAGGGACTTTTTCAGCTTGCATACCAGCTCCTTCTTTCCCTTCACAACAAATCCTTCTGGCTGCTTCATATAGATTTATTCTTCTAGATCCCCATGTAGGAATGACATCTTCACATCCATCTATTCTACTTAAAAATCAAATGCAACAACAACATATAACATAAATCTAATAGAATTTAACTTGGAAATAGGAGAAAAAATCTCACCAAAATCAATTCCCTCAACCTAGGAATAACCCTTTGCTATTAATTGAGCTTTATATTTCTCCACTTTGCCTTCTGCATTCAACTTCTTTTTAAATACCCATTTGTTGCCAATGGGATTTCTTCGAGTCGACAACTCCAATAGATACCAAGTCTCATTCTTATCCAAGGCTGCCATTTCTTCATCCATGGCATTTTCCCATAATTTTCCATCCTATAAATCCACTGCCTCCCTAAAATTTGTAGGATCATCATCAGTAATAGACAAAGCAAAATTTGACTGAAAATCAGGTGGAGTATACCTTTCTGATTGCCTTATTTCCCAAACTGATCTCCTCAATACTGGAGTATGAGGATCTTCTTCTTCTGATTCTCGTTCTTCTGTAGAGTCTAATTCATCATCCTTTAAATCAAACTCTATTTTCTCTGGCTCTTCCTTACTTGGTAGGACATCATGTTTGACAACATATTTTTATTTCTTTAAATACAACATCTCGACTATACAAAAGCTTCTTAATTTTTGGGTTCCAAAGTTTATAACCTTTAAGACCATCTTTATACCCAATAAAGATACAATTTTCAGTCTTCTTCTCTAGCTTACTCTTGTTTTCCTTTGGAACATGAACATAGGCCTCACAACCAAATACCTTGAGATGTGTAAGAGAAGGTTTCTTACCAGTCCATACCTCTTGTGGAGTCTTGTCATCCAGTGCTGACAAGGGTGATATGTTGACTAGGTAACATGCATTACCCTCTGCCTCTGCCCATAATTCTTTCCCTAATCCGACACCACTGAGCATGTACCTTTCTTTTTCCATCAACGTCTTGTTTATCCTTTTTGCAACTCCATTTTGATGAGGTTTATATGGAGTAGTCTTCTGCCTTGCTATACCACACTTCTTACATAATTCTTCAAATTCATTCCTGCAGAACTCTCCACCATTATCTATCCTCAACACCTTAATTATTTTCTCTGTTTGATTCTCAACAAGAGACTTAAACTCTTTAAACATGTCAAAGACTTTAGATTTCTTCCTGAGAAAATATATCCAAGTATTCCTCGAGAAGTCATCTATAAATGAGACACAATACACATATTTTCCCAATGATGGAACCGTCATAGTTCCAAACAAATCACTATGAACTTGTTGTAAAATTCCTTCTACCCTCGTTGCACTAGAGGGGAATCTTACCCAATTTTGCTTCCCATATACACAATGTTCACATAAATCAAAATCCAGAGAGAAGTTAGATATACCTTCAACCATACCTTTACTGTGAAGCAGTTGAAAACCCTTCTCTCCAATATGCCCCAGTCTTTGATGCCACAGCATAACCTTTTCTCCAGAGACTGTAGGAGTTATTTCTTCTTCAAATCCAATATCAAGAACAATGGAACTATTACACCCATCACCCTGGCTTAGTACATAGTCCAATGTTCCATAGCTTAGCAAAGGGATGGTGTGGATTTATATTTAGTTCAAAGGAGGATGCCCTCATGATCCATAAAATAAATTGGTTTATGGATAGATCTCCTCTATCTTCGAAGCCCTAGAATCCCATGTTTGATACTTCCATGGAGTGATTGGAGAGATCACCAGTTTGGGTTAAGCTTTTGGGCTTGCATGTGGATTTTTGGTTTGAACATACCATAAGAGCTATCATAAATGAGTTGGTAAGAACCATCTTAGTGGATGACAATTTTGTTGGTAGATTGAAGTATTCAATGGCTTGAGTTTTAGATGAATTGGATCTTACTATGGGTTTATTCAAGTCTAAAACTTTGATAGTGGGGTCATGATGTTACATCCAACTACTAGATTGTTCCCATGTCCCTTTTCGTTGCATTCGATGTCAATTTTATGGTCACATCATGGTGGAATATCCTAATTATTTTACTTGTAAGGTTTGCAGGAAGGTGACAAAGGAGGCTCCTTAGGCTTGGGAGGTCTCCCAACCAAGAATGGAAGGTGGTAATACTTTGGAGACTGGTGCAATTTCAAAGGATTAGTAATTAGAGGGTGGTAGCAGGGTAAGTGAGTTTAAAATCAGGGATTTTTTCATTCAATGGAAAGAGGGCTCTTGAGGGGATGACTCGTTGATGGATTTGGCACTTCATTTGGTTTGTTGAGTGAATTTCTCACCTTCTTAAGAGAAACAACCTTCTCCCGGTGCAATGTCTGAAGCACGTGACTCTATGGGTAATTTTTCTCATTCAATTTCTCTGGTTCCTAACTGATAGCAGTTGAATGTGTTGGGTGAGGGGTCTTTGTCTTCTATTTGTCCCATCGAAACTAGGGAATAGTCCCTTGGTTTGAAATACCCTTATGTTTCATTCTCAGAGGCACCGGTAAACTACAAAATCCTTGATGAGATTCTGAAACCCTATCTCTCCATATCTATCTTGGTTGTATTTGGGGACCACTTGCCTTCTCTAGGGATTTTGTCTAGGGGGATGGTCCCTGTAATTTAAGACCAAGGAAGGGTCATATTTCGTTAGAGTCTAGTCCTTCAGGAGGTTTATGGGTGGGTAGGTTTATAGGCTTGGGTGGGGCCTTGGTGATAAGAAATTTATCTATGAGATGATCCCAAGAAAGGGATGTGAAATAAATAAATCAAGTTCGACAGAAATCCATTATCGGGGCCCTTAGAGTAGGCCATTTCCCTACCAATATTTCCCAATCAAGTTTCATTCTCTAAATGTGCATGGGTTGGAGGGCCTGTAATGTCCCTGATCTGAAACCCATTTGTAGTTGTGCATATAGGCTAGTGAGCCATTTTGGTTTTGTGCACACCTTAGTAGTGCGTGATGTAATGATCCATATAGGTTGGTGAGTCATTGACAATAAGTGTCAATGTAATGTACATATAGGTTGGTGAGTCTTGATACCAAGTTTTGATACTACACACTTTTGATGAATGCAACTATGTGAGACATTCTCCAACTTACAAACATATGAGGTGTGGATCATTGCAGCTATGTGAAGCATTTCTCTCAACTTACAAACCTGAGAGAAAGCCCCTAAGAAGGGTTCATGGTTCCTGCCTGAGACAGAGCTAGGAACGTAGAGATGACCTCCTCCGTGATGAGAGTGAGAAGAACTCCAGATGATTATCCAGTAGGAAAAGTGATCTGATGAGTTGGATGTGCCTATGGCTGAGCACAAGGTGAACATGTGAAATCCCAAAAGTGTTGGGTGCATCGTCTTGTGAACAGGAATGAAGATGATGTGTTAGCCTCCTATGAGCAATAAAGTTGACGAGAAAACTCTAGATGATTCACCTTTGTGAGGCAGTGGGAATGGAGATCTGTAGAGTGGACGTGCCTGTGGATGAGCACAGGTGAACGTATGTAGATCTGGTTCTTCTATGTAATGTAGTGAGCCAGAGCTATGACATCCCTATGGATGTGCCCCTAGTGGGTGTATCATATCCTTTGCTATAGGTTGTTCAAGAGTCAGACCTACCTGTAACCCTAATTTTTATATAAAAGGTACAGGTTAGCCCCACCTTAATGTGATTAATAATAAATGTAAAAGATAATTGATACTGTTAATATTAATAATAATAATAATAATAAATTATAAAGTGACTTGGAGAGGTTGGCCCTGTTGAGCCAATAAACGCCTTTGTTGATTGGTCAAGTCTAATATAAGTAAGGCATGATTCCCCATTGTGGAATCATATCTTCCTTGTGTGTTTGGAAATTTCAGCAAATACATCTACTTGGGTAAAAGGTGTGCACCTCTCTTGAGTGCTAGTCTTCTAGGGCTTAAGAAGCCTCTTGTGTGCTAGGTCATTCTTGGTGGTGAAAGGTCTTTCTCTTGAAGAATATAACAAAGGATTTGGCAGGGTTTTCTTCCCTTGTTGAGAAGGGTTTCCCATGATATTTCTTGTGTTCTTGTGCATGGTGTTTCTTCTTGTGATCTTGGTTGCTGCAACATTCTTGTTTATGGTTAAGACATGATAAAATGAAATGAACTACATGCTTAACCTAATGCTCATGAAAATTCAACACGCACACCTGTGGAGTGCACAAGGATGGTTATCAAAGAAAAGTTGTGCACATTCCATAGTGTTGTGAGTACCTGAGCTAGTGCATGTGGATTGTGCATAAAGGGAGGGTGCACATATTCCACAGTGTTGTTCACACTTAAGTAAGTGCATGGGGATGATTGTGATGTGTGTGTGTGTGTGTTTTGAGCTCGAATATCCCGTGCAACTATTGGGCTAGTGAGTCGATATGCAAATAGGTCAGTGCGCCTATTCTTGTAAAGTATAACACACTCAAGTTATTAATATAATATTACATCATTGCGCGCAAACATAATCAGATGAAAAGAGATGGGGGACCAACTCCACCGGAAAAGGGAAAAGGGGGTGGGACATAAGTCTTAGGGAATATTTTATAATATTTCCGAAAAAGTGTAATGTTGGACAATTATTTTATCCTAAGTTTTCGAGGGTAGGGAACAAGTCACCAAGTGGCTTAAGATACCCTTGAAGGTGATAAGTGTCGATATTAAGACATGCAATATATAGTGTTGGCCTTAGTGTATTTCAAGGGAAGGAGAACGGATTCGGGAGGAATTCAACGAGAGAAGAATTCATTCGGGGAATTATTCATGTTTCAGGCTCTCGTGAGCAGAAGGGGGTTGGACGGTATGGAAAATTCGATTATTACCTTATATGCACAAAGAATCTTGTAAGGGGTTTTTCTATTGTAATCCAAAGACTTTCTGTTGAAGAGGTGGGCTGTCAGACACGTGAGAAGTATATATGGGTGAGAGATTTGTTATTGAAGAGATAGGTTGTCAGGCTCGTGAGTAGTCTCTTCGAGCGAGATATTTTCTCAGAATTATTCCCTGGTGCGTTGGGCATTAGATGCAGGGCTCAAAGACTTCATGTCAGGCCTGTTGTTGGTAATCCTCAAAGGGAAGTGGGGCAATCAAGGGAATGTTGAGAAGATAAGGGCCACACTTCCATGGGTGTGATAGGTGCGTGGGGAATGAGAGATTGTAGGGTAGTTGCAGCAATGGGCACCTTGGATTGAGAAATTCTGTTGAGTATCATACCTTAGCCTGTCACTAGGAACCCTTTTTTCCTAGTGGATTTAATCCCTAGCTTGAGGGTGATCTGTTGTTGAACGTATATGATAAACATAGTCTATGGCTAGGAGGAACATCTGAGTTATGCGGGCAGTTGGTGGCTTTCATAAAAGATAAGCGTTTTATGAGATTGTCTCATTTTCTATGTGCATATTTATCTATGTTTGATGTGGTTTAATTCTGGAATGTTGTCGTGTGTAAGTATGGTAATTATAACATGTATTTGTAGTTGTGCATGTACATGACAAATGTTGATATTCTTTCATGTTAAGTTAACTTTGTGATTTTGATTATGAGTCTTCAAGAAGAGGATTGAATGGTCGAGTGTGCATGAGATTATATTGTGTGCACAGGAGGCTTGAACTCATGTGAGCATTCAAAGAATTAGACCTCATGCATAGGTAAATCATAATTGGCATGTGACGCTAAGATGGTTGCACACATAGTAATGTTGTGTGATCAATACACTAGTGCATAGTTGTTTAAGTTACTTCCACTGCTTAAAGTTGTGATTAAAGGAGAACATTAGTGAGACACTACTCAATTCGAAGTTGAGTGCACTACTTCAATTAATACTGTGTAGACTTGTGTTTAGAGTAGAATCTGTGAAGTGGAATTTTGGAGTAGCATTGCTTAGTAGTATGTTGGGGGGGATGTTACAATTTTGTCGAAATAGGACCATAAATAAGGAGGAGTTGTGGTAGCAGGACCCATCGTGGGTGGCTGGGTACGTTACATTTTGTTATCAGAGCTAAAGTTGGAAGGATTTGTATGATGTGGCCTGACCTGGGAGGTTGGGGACATTACAGAGTGGTATCATAGCTACAAGTTCAACACTAGACTTGTATGGGCCAGAGTTCAACAAGAAGTTGTAGAGCTCCAGTTTCAACACTAAGCCTGCATGAGATGAGTTCTATTTAAGACAAAATTCAGAATGGAAAGTGACCAAATTTGGAATTTCAGTGTGATCATGGTGTGCATTAAATAAGAATGCACAGATGTGCGTGCTAAATTCATGATATTGCGGGGTGCGACATTGGAACTGCACAGTAAACAATGGTGCATGGGTGTGTGCACTAAGGTTTGGGGTTGCGTGAAACAAATTTGTGTTGCATGAACATTAATGATACACGATGTACATGTTAAAAGTTAACATCACGCATTGATATGTGTTGAATACCAGTGCGTGCATGGGCTTCAGAAGAAAGGATTTTGACAAGATGGTGTAGAGTTTTCATGAATTTGTCTCATGAATTCATCTAACAAATCTTATTTCCTGCACGTTTTGTAGAATTATCAACAATTAGAATAGGACAAAATCAATGCAGAAGGTCAAAATCATGGAAGATGCATAGAGGAATTACAGTCCTGATGATGAGTTCGGGGATTTGTATGTCATTTTGGGTGTTGATGGTATAGAATCCAAGGAAGAGCGCATAAATTTGGTAGAACCCATAAAGGGACTACAAAAATACGTATAAATCTATAAAGATGATAATGAAAGGATTATGAAATCCAAGGAGAAGCAAGATGACTTCAATGTCAAGTTAATGCAAAGCTTGGACATAATAGAAAAGAAAATGGATAAGGAGACATAGTTGAGTAGGTCAGGAAGTCACAGGTATCATGATGAGAAAATAAGAGAAGCAAGAGGTGTTGATAGGCATCATCACCACTCGCCAAAGCATTCTTTCAGGAAAGCACACAGTAGCTCAAGCCCATTTCTTTTCAAAAATCATAAGAGAAGGATTGGGGTGGATGAGCTACGGGGAGAAATGAATAAGATCAAGCCTCCTACCTTTGATGGCGAGCATAAGAAGGATGAGGATGGAGAGACATGGTTGTTGGGTATGAGGAGGTACTTTCAGCTACATAATTATTCTGCATAGGGAGAAGGGAGAATTGTTGTCTATCAACTAAAAGGAAAGGCAACAATACGGTGGGATCAATATGTGCAGATGCAACACATTGATGAAAATAAGGTTACTTGGAGGGATTTCAAGGGGTATTTCCAAAAGAAATATTTAACCAAGAGATACTACGATAGAAAAATGAAGGAGTTCTTTGAACTCAAGCTTGGGAGCATGACCATAGACGAGTATGAAAGGAGATTTTTAGAGCTGCTAAAATATGTGTCTTTTATCAAGGATGAACTAGTGAAGATTCAAAGGTACTTGAGTGGGATGCCATCATTTATTAGTGATAAGATACAATATGATGATCCCAAGACATTGAAGGAAACTATAGGGAGAGATAAATGTATATATGATCAATAAAGGGGAAGACCGACTTTCCAAAAGGCTTGGGAAGATAATATGAAAAGCAAGATGGAACATAGAAAGAAGGGGACTAAGCCACCATTTTTTAGAAATAATGTGCAAGGAAAACCAACCCCCAAGGAGTCCAAAATTATGGAGATAGTGGAGCAAAAGCCAAGGAAACAATCAATTCAATGCTGGAATTGGGGCGGATATCTAATGCACAGAGATTGCCCTCAAAGAGGTGATAAAGCGAGGACTGTGTATAATGTACAACAAGATGTGACATTTGAGGACATGGGCATAAATGTACCAAGGATTTACACAGCCCTGGATAACAAGCAAGATGAGTTTCAGTCGCACATGATTGATGTGGAAGGTACGATTAATGACCAACCCATTGATATTTTAATTGATTCAGGAGCTAGTGATAGTTATCTAGATCCTAAGTTGGTGGAGAGATTCCAATTGCCAAGAAGCAATCTTGGAAAACCTTGGTTGGTGCAGTTAGCTACAGGGGGAAAAAGGGAAATTAATGAGATGGTTAAGGCATGTCCGATGGAGATGAATGGACTGTGCACAAAAGATGATTTGAATATTATACCTTTGGGCTTGTACAATTGCCTCATTGGTATGGGTTGGTTGGATGAGCACCATGTTGTCCTAGATTGTTACAATAAGGCATTCACTTGCTTGGATGAGGAAGGAAACTTAAGAACAGTTCAAGAAATTCCAAGAGTTGTCTCTATTAGAGAAGTTTCAACATTGCAATTGAAGAAAAGCTATAGGGAAGGATGTCAAGTATTTGTAGCGCACATGGAAGAGGCACCTAAGTATAAAGTTCCAGGTATTGAAGATTGCACAGTACTACAAGAGCTTGAGGATGTCTTTAAAGAGATATTGGGGTTTCCTTCAAAAGAGATGTAGATTTCTCTATAAACCTGATGCCTAGAACAACACCTGTATCCAAGACTCCATATAGGATGAGTACGCCATAGTTGAAGGAATTGCAGATGCAACTTGAAGAAATTTTGAAGAAGGGGTATATACGCCCAAGTGTGCCGCCTTGCGGTGTCCCAATATTGTTTGTGAATAAGAAACATGGTACGCTGAGATTTCATATCGACTTCAGGCAGTTGAACAAAGTAATAATAAAGAACAAATATCCTTTTCCAAGGATAGATGACATGTTTGGTCAACTAAGGGGCGCAAGGATATTTTCCAAGATTGATCTCAGATATGGATATCACCAAGTATGAATTAAATAAGAAGACATTAGCAAGGCTTCCTTCAAAACAAGGTATGGTCATTATGAGTTCATAGTGGTGCCTTTCAGGTTGTCAAATGAATCGATTGTCTTCATGTGTTTGATTAATGGAGTTTTCAGAAGTTACTTAGATAAGTTTGTCATTGTATTTCAGGATGACATACTTATTTACTCCAAGTCTGAAGAAGAACATGAGAAACACTTGAGGATGGTGCTACAAGTATTGAGAGAGCATAAATTCTATGCAAAGTTGAGAAAGTGCTCATTTTACTAGTGACATATTCATTACTTGGGTCATATCATTTCATAAGAAGGAATAGTTATGGACCCAACGAAGATAAAATCCATTGAGGAATGGACAATACCAAGAAATGTTGCAGAAGTGAAATCCTTTATGGGACTAGCAGGTTACTACAGAAGGTTTATTGAAGGATTCTCACAGATTGTGCATCCAATTACATCTTTGCAAAAAAACGGTGCACGATTTGAATGGACATAGGATTGTGCAAGGAGTTGTTAGCACTTGAAGAATTTGTTGACAAGTGAACCACTTTTGAGAATTGTTGATCCAGATGTAGACTTCGTTGTGTGCACGGATGCATGCAAGAAAGGACTTGGTGGAGTCCTAAGTCAGAATGGACATGTGGTGTGCTAAGAATCAAGGAAAATGAAAGAACATGGAAGGCTCTATGCCACTCACGATTTAGAATTTCCATATATCATGCATGCTTTGAAGATGTGGTGACATTATCTCATGGGTAAAACATTTGAGCTGAGAACATACCATTGTGGTATGACATATTTGTTTGGACAACCAAGTTTAAATTCCAGACAAAGTAGGTGGTTAGAGTTCCTCAATGAGTATGACTTCGACATAAAGCATATCTGAGGAAAAGAGAACAAGGTGGTTGGCGCACTTAGCAGGAGGGTGCATGAGATGCATGGTATAGCCATTATCATGTACCAAATAGACTTGAGTGACAAACTTTTAAATTCTTATCAATCATATATGCACTATATGGACATAAAGATGACTTTACAACAAGGTATGTTGTAGCAAAAGTTTGAATGTTATGAGATAAGAGAGGATGGGATCTTCATGTATAGGTGCATAGTCCATGTGCCAAGTGATAAGGAATTGAAAAGTTTGATATTGTCAGAGATGCATAATGTTCCTTGTGCTAGACATCCGGGCTACCAGAAGACAATTTTCATAGTCAATAAGCAATATTGTTGGCCAGGTATGAAAAATGAGGTTGTTGGTTTTATTTCCAGATGCCTAGAATGTCAAAAGGTCAAAGCTAAGCACAGGCATCCAGTTGGTTTGCAACAACCTTTGCCCATTCCTGAGTGGAAGTGGGAATATGTGACCATGGATTTCATTACCAAGTTTCCTAGGACTACTAAGCAACATGATTCTATTATGGTGGTGGTGGACAAGCTTACTAAAGTTGCCCATTTTATTCCAGTAAATTCAGCATATAATACAACGAACATTGTTGAGATATACATGCGAGAAATTGCTAAGTTGCATGGTGTACCCAAGAAAATTGTGTCTGACAAAGATTCCAAGTTCACCTCAAACTTTTGGAAAGGGCTATTCAAAGGATTTAAAACAAGTTTGATTTTTAGCACAACATATCACCCTCAGTTAGATGGACAGATAGAAAGAGTAAATCGGGCGATTGAAGATATGCTCAGGATGTATGTGATGGATAAACCATCAAAATGGGAATACTACCTTCACTTGGTATAATTTGTTTATAACAATGGATATCAAACATCTTTAAAGATGAGTCCATTTGAAGCATTGTATGGTAGAAGGTGCAACACACCTGTGTTGAGGAAAAGATATGAAATGATCTTACTCAAGCATTTTCAGATTTTGCTTGGTTGAAGAAAAATAGACAAGAATGTCACCCTAGGTTTACAACCATCAAAAATAAAATCATAATTCACAAGTATTAATTACAAGTGCTTAGGCTAGTCTTTTTCACAAATAAAAACTTGCTGAAAAATTCATTTTAATGCAATTTTCTAAATATAATAGTTGTTGAAAACAAATATAAAGAAATAAGTAAGACACCAAGATGATAATCAAGACAGATGAGACATAAAGCAATCCTTTATTTCATTCCAATTCACCAAAGAGTCGTTTTCTTTACAAACTCTCATACAGAAAATTTGGACCAAAGTCAAACTTAGACATCCCCGATGGAACATACAAAAGGACCTCTGACAGAAAACCAAAACTGAACTCTAAAAGCTAGATCAACTTGCCACATATTGTTGCCCACTCGACTATGCACAATATCCTCTGTCAGTCATGAAAACTAATTAACAAACATACAAGTCTACACAAGCTATCAAATATATATCAACACCTCTGAAAAACAAGTGTCAGAATGATGTAATTCAGCCATGAATATTGTTGTCTACAATAAGACCCTGCTATCATAAAAGAGAATTAGGTTTGTGACGAATAAAGGAATGAATGAAAACTGAACTATCTCAATATAAACTCAAAGAGAAAACCTTAGTATGCTTCTGCTTCTATCCTTTTCTTGTTCCTCCCTTTCCTTTTGCCTTTAAACAAATTAGAGTTGGTTGAAGTAGTTGAACCAACTCATTAGTTAAGTTAATTAAAACACTCAACCACTTTTAGTTAGGGGGAAAAGTAATAATCATAACAAGGGTTATAAATAAATAATAACTAGTAGGTGGGACCCCTTGTGACTCCCTTTAGCTCTTAATAATCATAACATATTAGCTAGTTAAGAAAAACACACCTCCTTGTGACTCCCATTTAACATTTGACAATTTAGCTCTGATATTTGAAATTATTTCAAAAAATATATTACTCATATATCCAAAAATAAAACATGTTGTCCAAAAACTTCTGAAGTCAACTGTTATCAACAATAGATAAAATAAAAACTCAAAAGCCATATTTCCAACTCTGAGATGTAATCTTTCCTTGATTTTTGTTGTCACCCTTCGATTTTCCTGAATTTGCCTTTGGCTGCGCTGAGCCCTTATGCCTAATCTCGTTGATCAGGTGGGAACAATCGTCCCTCAAATGCATTCGGGAAGACACATATTTGTCAGAGCCATTGGAGGGTGAGGAAGGGGTATCAGTGGGTTTTCCTTTGTCAAGGGCATGGTAGGCCTCAATTTTCAACCTTTTTCTAGCATGAGAGGACTGCACTGGTGAGTGGGCAGGGGCAGCTTGGACAATGAGGTTAATAGGCGAAGGAGCATGTAGGAATAAATTGGGTCAGCCACGATGTTGGGAGACTGTTGGGTGGACAATCTCTTGCCATCCGTCATTTTCGGGAACCTTGGGTTGCAATGAGACATGAGGAGGCATAGGGATACCAAGGGCTTGCGGAACTTGGAAAGGAAGCCTTCCAGGCTTAGGTTGGACCACTCCTTGCCCAATCCAATTGAAAAATCCGGCCTGAAACAACTGGCCAAGCTCTTGTGAGTCAGCATCAAAATGTATGGAGAACCTTGGCCTTCTTGGGCCTCTGTTCCAATTACCTCTCCCTCGGTTGCCTTGGCCATTGCTACCTCGGCTGAAAAAAATCATTCCTGCATGCATGATTGATTAGAAAATAGTCTTTTAAATAACCATACATGACAACTCTTTAAAAACATGAAATATATTTGGCTCAGCAACGTATCAGACTCATGCAATCCAATCCATACAAATTGTTTAATTGTTTATCAATGAGCAGGGGGTGAATAAAGGGTCCTAGGATATGTGACAGGTTTGTATTGAGCGAAACATGATATGATGAGGGGGAAAAGGACACGGTTACTGCTCAAAGACAACAACAATCAACTATAATGCAAACCAAAGAAAACATCACTGTAATCCAACCAAGACACTACTGCTTCCAACTGCTTCAATAGAGAATTCTTCTTGATTGTAATCAATCTTAGAACATGGAGTGAAAAATGAATGTGGGAAGGTGACGAGGTTGTAATTAGTGAAAAATGAAATAATGGTGGGGAAAGAGAGTGGGTATTGTTCATAAAATTAATGAAGTAATCCAAATAATCATTTGTAAAGGAAATACATCAACCAAATGACCGTTGTGACCTAATTAACCACTACTATGTATAGTTCACACAACTCTGTGCATTAACTAGTTCATTGTTCATAATCAAATATTTAACACATTGTCAACAAACAAAACAGTATGCATACAACAATTTGTAGGGGAACTCTGTTTTTTCTCATTTATCCATTAGCAATTCCCAAATGAATACACAATCAATTACTTCCACTTTTCTCATCAAATGCAGACATAAAAATCATGCTCGATTTTGTAATTCAATAATTAAATTGCAATGCGGTTATGCTGTCACAACACTCGTGCTCGTCACTCTTTAAAATGCATGACATACATAGCAGACAATCAACACAATGATCCATATTTCACTTGCAAGATCCCGACTTGTCATTTAAACACCCAGATAACAAATCACCATTTCAACTCACACCATGCGGTGAAATGCACAACCATTTGACAAAACACAAGTGTAATTATGTGACTGTACAGGTCCAATTTCCCTTGAATCTAACATTCAAAATGTTGGGTTAACCAAGATTACAAGGCAACAACAACATACCTAATCTCATAACACAAGTTGATCAAAATGCAACAAAGTTTTGTTAATAAAAAAAAAACGCAGTGAATATCTCTAGGGCGCAACCAAAAAAATATCCGTAGCATACACAGTGGATAACCACGCCACAATTACCATAATGCAACATTATTTTTTGACAATTTTAAACACACATTCATAGTATCATTAAATCAACCTATTGTGTTGATCTATCAATCCAATACAAAGAGGCATCAACAATATTGCTCAAATTAATCAAGCTGCAACCAAACCATACTGTGTAAAAACTTGTGCCCATCCTTGATGATGCAATCAAATAACCATAATGAATACAGTGGGTGGAATTTCCATAGTTGTCCCAGTTGCAATAACCATTTGGCCAAAAAACACATAGTTACAGTGATCATTTACTCATGGTGTAGTAACACCACACATACAAATTCATCACGCACGAAACATCATTAAATAATTGTAACTAATGCTGAGTTATCATCCCGATAACTTCAATGCAAAAGATAGTGACTGTGTATTAACCTCAATCATCAATCAACCAATTCCAATGTTGAGCCTATTACTTGGACTGTCATAATAATCAACAACTCGACCTAACATGATGTAGGAATGCCACACATACCCACGCAACGACATGAAGCAACGCTATGACTTACTCAATTAAAAACAATGTTGGGTTATCAATTCATTTAAATACAAGGAGAGCGACTGTGTATTTGATTTTTCCAATTAACCATACAGAGCTTATCCATTATAATAACACATGCAGTGACTAGATACCAAAACCAACGCCATTGCAACATAATCAACTGGGTGAGCCTGTAATCAACTATGTCGACAATGCATACCAATCTGCGATAACCAATAGTAAACCCGACAGGCCACGACAATCTTCTATATCAACCCTCAGACTGGAGGAGTTAAGGGTTTGCTCTATGGCCAACACAGTGAGACTAGAGTCGACTCTTCTCAATGGTGTAAACATCTAAGGCCAACGTTGTATACACAGAGAACACCACAATTTATTTCATGGACAGGGTGATGAATCACGTGACATGAGAAGTTATGAACAGAGGATCAAGGCCCCATTTCAGACTTGTAACGATACTTAACACACGCAGGGTATAACCCTCGTGGCTCTCTAGTCAACCAACTACAACGCTAAGGTGGAAACAAGGCTGAGAAGAAGAAACATAACCCATTGTGCGACCATTAGTAGAGAAAACAACCCAATGACCAAGTGAACAATCCGCAGTGACACAAAGCGCTTCCAACCATTAAACCCCATAAAAGCCAAAGACTGGGTATGGTGGCACGAAAAGCGTGAAGACAACTAGCCAGTCAAGACCAACAAAACCCTTCAACTAAAACCAACAAGGATGACAGAGAGCCTTTAGGGCTGCTAACGCTCAGAATGACCAACAACACTGTGACTTCAAACATTATTGCAGAGAAAGCCATCAACGATTCAATCCAAAGAAACTCACAATTTCACACAGTTTCCATACTTAAGGAAAACACAACCCATACATTCGAGCCAATATCCATTTCATAAACATAGCAGACTCATGGATGGCCAAAAAAAGACATACCTGTAATCAAAACACCTTAAAATGCGAGTTGGTCGAGCGGTTCCTCTCTGCTTGAAATTCGAAGCCTAACCACAACAACACAGTTTGAACAATAGCCCGACTAGGGTGGCGGCTGGTGGAAGGAGTAAGGGTGATGTGCAGTAAATGCACATCGCCTTCATCCCCAGTCCATTAACTCATCAGTACACGCTAACGATTAATCCATTAACCATTCATTAAACCATGCATTAGAAATAACATCTGTCATTTGTCAAACGCGCCACCCACACCGTATCTAACTTATGCGATAACATGAATCAACCATGGTCCATATAACTCAACAAATCGCATAACCATTAGCTCATTGCTAGGTTTAACAATGACCATTTAAATTCCAATGCATGTATAGCAGTATGTTTGTATAGTTTAATTCCTTTGTATTTTGTTTCTTTGCTTTCATTTCTTTCCAATTGCTTGTATGTGTCGTTGCTAACATGTTTGTTGTGTAGGTCTCCTAGTAATAGATCTCATAACAGATAGTAATGAAAACAAAGGATAACATAGGTTGCTGTAAAATAAAACTTGAGCGTAGAGAAGCAGAAAAAAAACATAGAACATGCCTTATCCGTTGCCAATAAACTAAGATGTTATCACCATGAAAGTAGTGTCGAACAGTAGCACAACATCAAATACAAACCAAATCTGATCTCCAATCTACAAGGGGGTCCCACCTACTAGTATTATTTATATGTTAGCTTATAATAATAGGCTTTAGCAATACTTTGCAGACAAAACTTTGTTGCTATTTTAATCGTCAACAAACTGGCGACTCCACAGGGAAATTCATTTTCAACGGATTTAGAACTCAAAACTCATGGTTTCGCAGACCAAGAACAACAGATCAAGGAGATACAACCAGGAATATTATGTAACAGGGGGAATTGAGCCGATTTAATGGAAAAATGACCGGGAATTTGAGAATAACTCATGAAAAGTGTTAAGTATGAGGGGTTTTACCACTGTATGCATAATTTTTAACCGAAATATGCTCTTAACTTCAAGGAGAGAATATTTAGACTTGCTCTTTAAAAATCTCAAATGGATGAAGAAATGGCAAGAAGAAGCGGGAGATAACTAGTTCTCTTTATAAGACATCAGTGGAAATATATAACAATTTCAAGGGTGTCTTCAGAGGCAACATCGTAACAACTGTGTAAACTTGATTGTTGTTGACTAACAATGCTTTGCAAGAGTGTCACTGTGGTAGAACTGATACAATCATATTATTTGACCAAAATAAACTAGAAGATAGCAAGCAATAAAATTATGACAGAAATAAATTTGCAAAATCAACCAATAGAAATAAATGACAAGAACGTAAAAGAAGTAGGAAAAATTAAAAACTGATAGCACAAATCAGACTACTGCAAGGCATAAAAGAGAAAGCACAAAAAATAAAGCAGAGTTAGGCTACTAGTATACATAAAATCCAAACAGCATTAGAACTTTTTGTGTTGGTCCTTCGCAATGTTTCAAGCAAGAACCGTTAGTGTTGTAGGAAAACAATGGCTTCAGTAAATCCCATAGAATGCAAGAGTTAGTATCCATGACAAAAGTAATTTTGAAAGGACCCAGAATTAACACTTGGAACTCTAAGGCAATGATCAACCTTTTAATGCATATGATTAGATCATCAAGGTAGATGTGGATGTTGATCAATTCGTCAAGAGTCATGTGGATAGGTATTTTAAAGGTGGTACTTGCATCAGGTAAGCCAGAAGGTAGGCATTTATAAGACATAGTGTCCCAATTTGTGATAAAAGTGGTTTTGTGGACATCTGCCCCTTTTACCTTGATTTTATTGTCACCCAGAGTTCTGTCAAGTAGGGGCCTCAACTGTGACTCTACGATCTGTTGCAGAAATATTTTCATATTGAGAGGAGGAAAGGGATTTCTTATAACAGCCTGACTGAAAGTGCGGAAACTAAAGCAGGTTCTAATACGATCAGTGTTCCTTGAAACAAGCACCCAATTGGGAACCCATTCAGGGTGGACTGAAAAAATGATCCCAGTCCTTAAGAAATTTCCCAACTCCCTTTGAACAGTTGCATTAAGTGCAGGGTTAATAAGTCTTTGTTTTTTCCTAGCTAGTTTCATAGTATGTTGAATAAGACCAAGATCAAAACCATGAAGATCCTCATAAGACCAAGCAAAAACATTATGAAATCCACCAAGTAGCTTGGTAGACTTCATTACTTCTTTATCAGAACATTGGACACTAATTTTAACATTTGTGGAACATTCAAGTGCCCCAATGTTCAAGGAGATGGTTCCACCCACCTTCTTTCTTGACTCCCCTTCTCTTCTTTTCTCTTTATTGCCTACATCACCCAATGAAAATGAAATCTCGAGAGGATTCAAGCCCTTAGGAATCTTGTCGTCTTCTATGGATATCATTTCCTTGGGCTTAAGAGGTTCATCTTGAATGAAAGCACAAATGCTCTCATCGTTATGGGAGGCCTGCCAAGATTCTATATTGTCTAGGATATGTGAACGATATAGAGATTGAAAGGAACAATCAGGCCTGTGAGGCAAAAATTGTTGATTAGAAGAAGCTGCAAAGACATCTAACCAATCAACCATTAAATTCAACTCCCTCTTAACATGAGTGATGTTGAAGGATAAAAAGCTCGAGATAAGTGCCCAAACAGTCTGGGTGTATCGTTCCATTAGCTCGTTGCTAGGAGAGCATACCCTACACATCGGGTTCACAACAAGCTCAGAATCTCCAAAAACTGAAAGGTGACCACAACCAAGATTAAGGACGTTTTCAATGCCTAATAATAAAGCTTTGAATTCAGTGACATTGTTTGTGTAAGCAAACTCCAACTTGTAAAATAATTTATGATTTTTTCCTACAGGGGAAACCAAGATAATGCCAGCCCCATTACGTTCATTAGAGCATGAACCATCAGAGTGCATGTGTCACAAATCATCGTCTAAATTGATTTGTTCCAAAGGAATATTATCCTCTTTTGAGAAGATGGAACACACTCCTAGGTCCTCTTCGATATAGTTTACACTAGATTGAGGAACACTCTCTATGTAGGTTGAAATCCTTCACTCTCTAAGGACTATAATATTCTTACCATTCTGAGGTACAGATAAATGTGTCCCGTCGAGTGAGAGGTACCCACCTGTTAAGGCTTGCCAATCTCTTCCCAAGATAATTGAATAATTGCTTATAGACATATCAATTACCTGAATGTTGAGGGTTGTCCTTATTTCGGGTTGAGCGCATAAAACTAAGGTCACATCCTTAATCTAGCCTATGGTTGTTTGTTGTAGGTTATTATAGGAGAGCATGCTTCTGGGGTTTTCATTTGTACAAGACAAGCCTAGCTCTTCCATAATAATCTTCGACATGACACTTGGGCCTGAACCGCCATCAATGAGGCAAAAATGGTCGATCTTATCCATAATCTTTACAAAAATATAAAAAGAGGGATTTTTTACAGGGTATCTAAATTTATGTACACCTACTTTATTTACAGAAGAGTCCCCTTCGTTTACCTCTTCAGAAAGATTAGCTATAACAAAATATTTTCCTTCCATGAGTTATTTCAGATGCATCTGTTGTTCAGGGACGACAACCATGTCTAGAAGGGTTGCATCTGCTTTGATGTTGGACAACTGATTCAAGATATTGTATTTGGAAGAGGGGAGAGGGGAAGTTGTTCCTTGACTATCGGGAACTTTAGGAACCTTAACAATAGCAGCAGGTGAGGATGAGCCTGGGCTAGATGAGCTACGGGGAGGGTCAAATTTTCCCTTGGGAGCATAAGCCTTGTTCCTAGTATTGATGACCATGACATCTTCTGGTTCTGCAAAATCTAGGAAAACGACAGTAGCTTCTGGTATTTTACTAAATATCTTATCTTTGGCACTCTTCCTTACCTCACATGTGGTTTCCTCATGGTGCTCTTCACATAAGTTACACCAGCTTCGAGGCAAGCTGGCCTTAGGCTGAAAATTGTTATCAATTGAATTTCTAAGGGGGGTTGCGGAGGAAGATGAAGCTCCAGGGATGAGAGGTGAGGCAGTCCCCCTTCGCTCGAATGCTATCATACGATTGTTCATGTCTTGTACTAGTTGTAAGAGGGCGGACATGTCCATCTATCTAACTAATTCTCCCTTGGGAATACCTATTCTTTCAAGTTGTTCTTCATACTCTGAGCAAGTATGCAGAGCAGAACCAAGGTTATCAATGGATTTTTCCTCAAGCCTATGACGGTAGGGGGAAGGCAAATAATTGTAGTAATGCATGAAAGCAACTTGATTTTGAGGGTGGATGAGTTTGGGGATTTCATTTTATAACTTGGTGAAACACAAGTTGAAAGACTTGATGGTCTCACCATCTTTATAGGTGAAGTTATTGTATTCCCTTAACTTCTTGGTGGGGCTTTTAGATTACCCGTAAGTGGACTTGAACCAGTAGATTAAATCCTCCCAAGTAGACAAAATCTTAGGAGGAAGGTCAAAGAAGTTGGCCGCAACCTTTTCTTCCAAGGAATTTATGAATAAGTGCATGCAAGTGTCATTATCATTAGTTCCTATGTTATGACAAGCATTAGAAAATGCCACAAGGTGTTCATTTGTAGTGACAATGTTATTTCCCGAGAACTTAGGAAGATTCTCCTTGAACTTAGGGAGTGGACAAGTAGCAGGTGCTAAGTTAAGGGGAGAGGACACATGCCATGGAGTGGTTGTGGCGTCTTCTTCAAATTGAAAAAGCCCATACTTTTTAATCACTTTGGTAGTATTTGTGGTAGATTGAACACGGATATGGTGGCTATATAAGCTACCAATCACTAAGGAAGAGGAAGCCTGAGAGGAGGAAGCACCTCCCGTACCACCAGAGCCATTACTAGATGCCATTTTGTGGATGATAGATGAGGGAAAGAAAGATGAACTAGATGAATCAGATAGAGTTATCCTTAGAGCACTTTGTTGGGTAGATAACACAACGCTCCTTCTTCTTATTTCAACAATAGGACTGATTTCAGCTGATAAGCCAATTCTTCTTCTAGAAGCAAGAGAATCTAAGGACATGAAAGAAAGGCCAAAAATGAAGAAACAAGAAGGTTAATGTTGATCTCTAGGTTGTCTATGTCTAGCTTCCAACCGTTCTTGAGCACTAATATCTCATTCAATTGTTTCCCAAGAATGGTTAAGCTCAACACGGGTATTGGTAGTGTCTAAAATGGTATTAAGCAAGTTGAAAGCAATGTTGGTCTGATCTTGAAGACCAAACTCAATATCGGGCTGCCTTGCAGCAAGAACAATCATTAAGAAATAAAACAGTCAAAGAATCAATATCAGAAAAATAGATGTATCGATGAAAATCAAGTATAAAAATTAACCAGAGAGATATCGAAGATCTCCCGAGTATGGTCACCAAATAAATGTTGAGGAAAATATATGAAATGATCTTACTCAAGAATTTTCAGATTTTGCTTGGCTAAAGAAAAATAGATGGGAATGTCACCCTAGGTTTATAGCCATCAAAAATAAAATCTTAATTCACAAGTATTAATTACAAGTGCTTAGGCTAGTCTTTTTCACAAATAAAAACTTGCTGAAATTTTCATTTTAATGCAATTTTCTGAATATAATAGTTGTTGAAAACAAATGCAAAGACAGAAGTAAGACACAAAGATGATAATCAAGACATATGAGACATAAAGAAATCCTTTATTTCATTCCAATTCACCAAAGAGTCTTTTTCTTTACAAAATCTCATACATAAAGTTTGGACCAAAGTCAAACTTAGACATCCCCGATGGAACATACAAAAGGACCTCTGACAAAAAACCAAAACTGAACTCTAAAATCTAGATTAGCTTGCCACATATTGCTACTCACTCGACTCTGCACAATAGCCTTTGTCAGTCATGAAAACTAATTCACAAACAAACAAGTCTACACAGACTATCGAAGATAGATCAACACCTCTGAAAAACAAGTGTCTGAATGATGTTATTTAGCCCTGAATATTGTTGTCTACAATAAGACCATCTACCATAAAAGAGAATTAGGCTTGTGATGAATAAAGGAATGAATGAAAACTGAACTATCTCAACATAAACTCAAAGAGCAAACCTTAGTATGCTTCTGCTTCTATCCTTTTCTTGTTCCTCCCTTTCCTTTTGCCTTTAAACAAATTAGAGTTGGTTGAAGTAGTTGAACCAACTCATTAGTTAAGTTAATTAAAACACTCAACCACTTTTAGTTAGGGGGACAAGTAATAATCATAATAAGGGTTATAAATAAATAATAACTAGTAGGTGGGACCCCTTGTGACTCCCTCTAGCTCTTAATAATCATAACATATTAGCTAGTTAAGAAAAACACACCTCCTTGTGACTCCCATTTAACATTTGACAATTTAGCTCATGATATTTGAAATTATTTCAAAAAAAATATTATTCATATATCCAAAAATAAAACATGTTGTCCAAAAACTTATGAAGTCAACTGTTATCAACAATAGATAAAATAAAAACTCAAAAGCCATATTTCCCACTCTGAGATGCAATCTTTCCTTGATTGCTGCTGTGACCCTTCGATTTTCCTGAATTTGCCTTTGGCTGTGCTGAGCCCTTAGGCCTAATCTCGTTGATCACGTGGGAGCAGTTGTCCCTCAAATGCATCTGGGAAGACATGGATTTGTCGAAGCCATTGGAGTGTGAGGAAGGGGCAGCAGTGGGTTTTCCTTTGTCCAATTCATGGTGGGCCTCGGTTTTCAACCTTTTGCTAGCACGAGAGGACTGTACTGGTGAGTGGGTAGGGGCAGCTTGGACAATGGGGTTAATAGGCGGAGGAGCAGGTAGGGATATATTGGGCCAACCACAATGTTGGGAGACTGTCGGGTGGACAATCTCTTGCCATCCGTCATTTTTGGGAACCTCGGGTTGCAATGAGACATGAGGAGGCATAGGGATACCAGGGGCTTGCGGAACTTGGAAAGGAGGCCTTTCGGGCCTAGGTTGGACCACTCCTTGCCCAATCCAATTGAAAAATTGGGCCTGAAATAACTGGCCAAGCTCTTGTGAGTCAGCATCAAAATGTATGGAGAACCTTCACCTTCTTGGGCCTCTGTTCCAATTACCTCTCCCTCGGTTGCCTAGGCCATGGCTGCCTCGGCTGAAAAAACTCATTCCTTCATGCATGATTGATTAACAAATAGTCTTTTAAATAACCATACATGACAACTCTTTAAAAATATGAAATAGATTTGTCTCAGCAACGTATCAGACTCATGCAATCCAATCCATACAAATTGGTTAACTATTTATCAATGGGCAGGGGGTGAATAAAGGGTCATGAGATATGTGAAGGGTTTGTATTGAGAGAAACATGATATGATGAGGGGGAAAAGGACACAGTTATTTCTCAAAGACAACAACAATCAAATGTAATGCAAACCAAAGAAAACATCACTGTAATCCAACCAAGACACGACTACTTCCAACTGCTTCAATACAAAATCCTTCTTGACTGTAATCAATCTTAGAATAGAGAGTGAAAAATGAATGTGGGAAGGTGACGGGGTTGTAATTAGCGAAACGCAAAATAATGGTGGGGAAAGAGAGTGGGTATTGTTCATAAAATTAATTAAGTAATCCAAATAACCATTCTGTAAAAGGAAATACACCAACCAAATGACCATTGTGACCCAATTAACCACTACTGTGTATAGTTCACACAACTCTGTGCATTAACTAGTTCACTGTTCATAATCAAATATTTAACACAGTGTCAACAAAAAAAACAATATGCATACAACAATCTGTAGGGGAACTCTGTTTTTTCTCGTTTATCCATAAGCAATTCCCCAATGAATACACAGTCAATTACTTCAACTTTGCTCATCAAATGCAAACATAAAAATCATGCTCGATTCAATCTTTCAATAATTAAATTGTAATGCGGTTATTGTGTCACAACACTCGTGCCTGTCACTATTTAAAATGTATGACATACATAGTGGATAGTCAACACAATGATCCATATTTCAAGTGCAAGATCATGACTTGTCATTTAAACACCCAGATAACAAATCACCATTTCAACTCACACCATGCGATGAAATGCACAACCATTCGACAAAACGCAAGGTTAATTATGTGACTATACATGTCCAATTTCCCTTCACTCTAACATTCAAAATGTCAGGTTAACTGACACAACGAGGCAACAACAACATACCTAATCTCATAACACAGGTTGATCAAAATGCAACAAAGTCGTGTTAAGAAAAAAAAAAACTCAATGACTATCTCTGGGGTGCAACCAAAAAAATATCCATAGGATACACAGTGGATAACCATGCCATAATTACCACAACGCAACATCCCTTTTTGACAATTTTAAACACACAGTCACAGTATCATTAACTCAACCTATCGTGTCGAGCTATCAATCCAATATAAAGAGGCAACAATAGTATTGCTCAAATTAATCAAGCTGCAACCAAACCATATTGTGTAAAAACTTGTGCCCATCCTTGATGATGCAATAAAATAACCATAACACATACAGTGAGTGGAATTTCCATATTCGTCCCGGTTGCAATAACCATTTGGCCAAAAAACACATAGTTACAGTGATCATTTACTCATGGTGTAGGAACACCACACACACAAATGCATCATGCATAAAACATCATTAAACAATTGTAACTAATGTTGAGTTAGCATCCCGATAACTTTAATGCAAAAGACAGTGACTATGTATTAACCTCAATCGTCAATCAACCAATTCCAATGCTGAGCCTATTACTTGGACTGTCATAATAATCAACAACCCGACCTAACATGTTGTAGGAATGCCACACATACCCAAACATCAACATGAAGCGATGTTGTGACTTACTCAATTAAAAACCATGTTTGGTTATCAATTCATTTAAATACAAGGAGATCCATTGTGTATTTGATTTGTCCAATTAACCATGCAGAGCTTATCCATTATAATAACACATGCAGTGACTAGATACCAAAACCAATGCCATTGTCACATAATCAACTGGGCGAGCCTGTAATCAAATCTGTCAACAATACATACCAATTTGCAATAACCAATAGTAAACTCGACAGGCCACGACGGTCTTCTCTATCAACCCTCAGACTGGAGGAGTTAACGGTTTGCTCTGTGGCCAACACAGGGAGACTAGAGTCGACTCTTCTCAATGGTGAAAATCTCTGAGACCAATGATGTATACATAGATAACACCACAATTTACTTCATGGACAGGGTGACGAATCCCGTGACAGGAGAAGTTATGAACAGAGGAGCAAGGCTCCATTTCGGCCTTGTAACAATACTTAGCACACACAGGGTATAACCCTCGTGGCTCTCTAGTCAACCAAATACAACGCTGAGGTGGAACAAGACCAAGAAGAAGAAATATAACCCACTATGTGACCATTAGTAGTGAAAACAACCCAATGCCCAAGTGAACAATGTGTAGTGACACAAAGCGCTTCCAACCATTAAACCCCATAAAAGCCAAAGGTTGGGTATGGTGGCACGAAAAGCATGAATACAGCCAGCCATTCAAGACCAACAAAACCCTTCAACTAAAACCAACAAGAACGACAAAAAGCCTTTACGACTGCTAACACTCAGAATGACCAACAACACTGTGTCTTCCAACATTATTGCAAAGAAAGCCATCAATGATTCAATCCAAAGAAACTCACAATTTTACATTGTTTCCATACTTAAGGAAAACACAACCCATACATTCGAGCCAATATCCATTTCATAAACAGATCAGACTCATGGATGGCAAAAAAAATACATACATGTAATCAAAACACCTTAAAACGTGAGTTAGTTGAGTGGTTCCTCTCTGCTCGAAAGTCGGAGCCTAACCATAGCAACATAGTTTGAACAATAGCCTGACTAGGGTGGCAGATGGTGGAAGGAGTAAGGGTGACGTGCAGTAAATGCACGTCAGCTCCATCCCTAGTCCATTAACTCGTCAGTACACTCTAGCCATTAATCCATTAACCATTCATTAAACCATGCATTGGAAATAACATATGTCATATGTCAAACACGCCACCCACATCATATCTAACTTATGCCATAACATAAATCAACCATGTTCCATATAACTCAACAAATCACATAACTATTAGCTCATTGCTAGGTTTAACAACGACCATTTAAATTCCAATGCATGTATAGTAGTATGTTTGTATAGTTTAATTCCTTTGTATTTTGTTGCTTTGCTTTCATTTCTTTCCAATTGCTTGTATGTGTTGTTGCTAACATGTTTGTTGTGTAGGTCTCATAGTAATAGATCTCATAACAGATAGCAGTGATAGCAAAGGATAACATAGGCTGTTGTAAAATAAAACTTGAGCCTAGAGCAACAAAAAAAAACTTAGAACATGTCTTATCCGTTGCCAATAAACCAAGATGTTATCACCATGAAAGCAGTGTCGAACAGTAGCACAACATCAAATACGAACCATATCTGATCTCCAATATACAAGGGGGTCCCACCTACTAGTATTATCTATATGTTAGCTTATAATAATAGGCTTTAGCAATACTTTACGGGCAAAACTTCGTTGCGATTTTAATCGTCAACAACCAGTGAGTTGGGATAACCCAGCTGACCGCATAGTAGTTGGGTCAGATCTTCTCTGGGAAATGGAGGAGCAGGTGGTGAAGATAAGAAAAAATTTAAAGGCTTCCCACAACAGACAAAAAAGTTGCGCAGATAAAGGCAGAACCCATAGTGAGTTTAAAGTGTGTGATCACGCGTTTTTGAAAGTAAAATCATGACGTAGTTCCGTGAGGTTGGGGAAATGTTCTAAGTTAGCAACACGTTACTGTGGGCCATTTGAAATCCTGGAGAGGATTGGTCATGTCACATATATGCTTGCTTTTCTTACATCCTTGTGTATTCATAATGTTTTCCATGTGTCCTTGCTTAAAAAGTATGTACATGATGCTAATCATATTATTGATTGGATTGTGATCTAGGTAGAGCCAGAAGGTGAATTTCGAGTGTGATCGGTTTGCATATTGGATCAAAAAATCGAACAGCTTCAAAATCGAGCCATGGATATGGTTAAGGTCCAATGGACCTGGCATGGTTCTGAGGATGCAACCTGGGAGCGCAAGGATGCTATGCGAGCAGAGTATCCTCATATTTTTGAAGATTTTTGAAATTTTGTATGTACATGTATATATGATGCACCGAGGACAATGCATAAATAAGGGGAAGGAGAATGTAATGTCCCTAATTCGAACCCCATTTGTAGTTGCGCATATAGGCTGGTGAGCCATTTTTGTTTTACGCGCACCTGAGTAGTGCGCAATGTAATGATCCATATAGGTTGGTGAGTCATTGGCAATAAGTGTCAATATAATGTACACATAGGTTGGTGAGTCATGTTACCAAGTTTTGGTACTGCACGCACCTGTGGAGTGTGTGAGGTTGGTTATCAAAGAAAAGGTGCACATATTCCATAGTGTTGCACATACATGAGCTAGTGCATGTGGATTGCACATCAAGGGAGGGTGCACATATTCCACAATGTTGCGCGCACACAAGTAAGTGTGCATGAATTATTGTGATGTGTGTGAGTGCGCGCGTAGACACACACACACACACATGTGTGTGTGTGTTTGTTTTGAGGTCGGAGAGCCTATGCAACTATTGGGATGGTGAGTCAAGATGCAAATAGGTCGGTGCACCTATTCTTGTAAAGTGTATCACACTCAAGTTATTAATATAATATTACATAGTTGCGCGCAGACAGACTCGGATGAAAAGAGATGGGGGCCAACCCCACCAAAAAATGGAAAAAGGATGTGGGACGTAAGTCTTAGGGAATATTTTATAATATTTCCAAAAAAGTGTAATGCTGGATAATTATTTTATCATAAGTTCCCGAGGGAGGGGAACGAGTCACCAAGTGGCGTAAGCTACTTTTGAAGGTGACAAGTGTCGAGGTTAAGGCATGCACTATATATTGTTGGACTTAGTGTATTTCAGGGGAAGGAAAACAGATTTGGGAGGAATTTAGTGGGAGAGGAATTCATTCAGGGAATTATTCATGTTTCAGGCTCTTGTGAGCAAAAGGGGGTTAGACGATATGGGAAATTTGATTATTACCTTATCTACACAGAGAATCTTGTAAGAGGTTTTTGTACTGTAATCCAGAGTCTTTTTGTCGAAGAGGCGGGTTGTCGGGCCCGTGAGCAGTCTCTCTGGGTGAGAGACTTGTTGTTGAAGAGGCAGGTTGTCAAGCCCGTGAGTAGTCTCTTCGGGTGAGATATTTGTTAGGAACTTTTCCTGATGCGCTGGGCATTAGATGCAGGGCTTGAAGACTTCTTGTATGGACTGTTGTTGGAAATCCTGGAAGGGAAGTGGGGAAGTCGAGGGATTGTTGAGTAGAGAAGGAGAACACTTCCTTGGGTGTGACAAGTGCATTGGGAATGAGAGACTGTAGGCTAATTGCAACAATGGGCACCTTGGAATGAACAATTTTGTTGAGTATCAGACCTTAGCCTATCACTAGGAATCATTTTTTCCCTGGTGGATTTAAGCCCCAGCTCGTGGGTGACATGTTGCTGAAAGTATATGAGAAACAAAATCTATGGCTGGGAGGAACGTCTAACTTATGCATGAAATTGGTGAATTTCATAAACGATAAGTTTTTTGTGTGCTTGTCTCATTTTCTATGTGCATATTTATCTATGTTTGATGTGGTTTAATTTTGGAACGTTGTTGCATGTAAGTATGTTAATTATAGTCTGTATTTGTAGTTGTGCATGGACATGACAGATGTTGATATTTTTTCATGTTAAGTTAACTTTGTGATTTTGGTTATGAGACTTCAGGAAGAGGATTGAATGGCCGAGTGCCCAGGAGAGTAGTCTGTGTGCACAGGAGGCTGGAACTCATGTGCGTGTTCAGGGAATTAGACCTTGCGCACAGGGAAATCAGAATTGGTGTGTGACACCGGGATGGTTACGCGCATAGTAATGTTGTGTGATTAGAACACTAGTGTGCAATTGTTTGAGTTACTTTTGTTGCTTAAAGTTGTGATTAAAGGAGAAATTTATCGTGGTGCAACTCACTTCAAAGTTGAGCACACTACTTAAAGTAATACTGTGCAGACTTGTGTTTAGAGTAGAATCTGCGAAGTGGAATTTTGGAATAGCATTGCTTAGTAGTATGTTGGGGATGTTACAATTTGGTCAAAATAGGACCATAAATAAGGAGGAGTTGTGGTAGCGGGACCCAGCCTGGGTGGCTAGGTACGTTACATTTTTGTATCAGAGTTGGATTTGGAAGGATTTCTGTGACGTGGCCCATCCTGGGAGGCTGGGGACGTTACAGGGCAAAGCCAAAAAACTAGCCCTAAAAAGACTCTTAGATTTGGAAAAGTGAGATGTTATTATGTTGTAGGAAAATATGGGGTTGGGAGCTCCCTTAATTCCAAGGTTAAGCAAATTACGGAGCAATTGAGAGTTTTTGTTTGTGATTCTTTTTGCCTCTCTGGCGGTTTGATTATAGGTTGGAATCAGAACCTGTACTTAATTCTTACTCAATCTCTTCTAGACTATGTACAAAGATATTTATCTAGATTTTGGGCTTCTCAATTATTCTCCTCAACCTTTATGGGCCTTATGATAACAAACAAGTTTTCTAGGATCAACTCTTTCAATCACAAGTGTTTATTTCTAGTCACTTTTTTTTTGCGCGAGGGGGGGG
>ML797418.1:189725-201809 GCA_009831015.1 Picea engelmannii
TTATTTCAAAAAAAATATTATTCATATATCCAAAAATAAAACATGTTGTCCAAAAACTTATGAAGTCAACTGTTATCAACAATAGATAAAATAAAAACTCAAAAGCCATATTTCCCACTCTGAGATGCAATCTTTCCTTGATTATTGTTGTGACCCTTCGATTTTCCGGAATTTGCCTTTGGCTACACTGAGCCCTTAGGCCTAATCTCGTTGATCATGTGGGAGCAATCGTCCCTCAAATGCATCTGGGAAGACATGGATTTGTCGAAGCCATTGGAGGGTGAGGAAGGGGCAGTAGTGGGTTTTCCTTTGTCCAAGGCATGGCGGGCCTCAGTTTTCAACCTTTTTCTAGCACGAGAGGATTGTACTGGTGAGTGGGCAGGGGCATCTTGGACAATGGGGTTAATAGGCGGAGGAGCAGGTAGGGATATATTGGGCCAGCCACAATGTTGGGAGACAGTCGGGTGGACAATCTCTTGCCATCCATCATTTTCGGGAACCTCGGGTTGCAATGAGACATGAGGAGGCACATGGATACCAGAGGCTTGCAGAACTTGGAAAGGAGGCCTTTCGGGCCTAGGTTGGACCACTCCTTGCCCAATCCAATTGAAAAATCGGGCCTGAAATAACTGGCCAAGCTCTTGTGAGTTAGCATCAAAATGTATGGAGAACCTTCACCTTCTTGGGCCTCTGTTCCAATTACCTCTCCCTCGGTTGCCTTGGCCATGGCTACCTCGGCTGAAAAAACTCATTCCTTCATGCATGATTGATTAACAAATAGTCTTTTAAATAACCATACATGACAACTCTTTAAAAATATGAAATAGATTTGTCTCGGCAATGTATCAGACTCATGCAATCCAATCCATACAAATTGGTTAACTATTTATCAATGGGCAGGGGGTGAATAAAGGGTCATGAGATATGTGAAGGGTTTGTATTGAGAGAAACATGATATGATGAGGGGGGAAAGGACACAGTTATTGCTCAAAGACAACAACAATCAAATGTAATGCAAACCAAAGAAAACATCATTGTAATCTAACCAAGACACGACTACTTCCAACTGCTTCAATACAAAATCCTTCTTGACTGTAATCAATCTTAGAATAGAGAGTGAAAAATGAATGTGGGAAGGTGACGGGGTTGTAATTAGTGAAAAGAAAAATAATGGTGGGGAAAGACAGTGGGTATTGTTCATAAAATTAATTAAGTAATCCAAATAACCATTATGTAAAAGGAAATACACCAACCAAATGACCATTGTGACCCAATTAACCACTACTGTGTATAGTTCACACAACTCTGTGCATTAACTAGTTCAATGTTCATAATCAAATATTTAACACAGTGTCAACAAACAAAACAGTATGCATACAACAATCTGTAGGGGAGCTCTGTTTTTTCTCGTTTATCCATAAGCAATTCCCCAATGAATACACAGTCAATTACTTCCACTTTGCTCATCAAATGCAAACATAAAAATCATGCTCGATTCAATCTTTCAATAATTAAATTGCAATGTGGTTATTGTGTCACAACACTCGTGCCTGTCACTATTTAAAATGTATGACATACATAGTGGACAGTCAACACAATGATCCATATTTCACTTGCAAGATCATGACTTGTCATTTAAACACCCAGATAACAAATCACCATTTCAACTCACACCATGCGATGAAATGCACAACCATTCGACAAAACACAAGTTTAATTATGTGACTGTACATGTCCAATTTCCCTTCACTCTAACATTCAAAATGTCGGGTTAACCGACACAACGAGGCAACAACAACATACCTAATCTCATAACACTGGTTGATCAAAATGCAACAAAGCCGTGTTAAGAAAAAAAAAAACTCAATGACTATCTCTGGGGTGCAACCAAAAAAATATCCGTAGGATACACAGTGGATAACCATGCCATAATTACCACAACGCAACATCCCTTTTTGACAATTTTAAACACACAGTCACAATATCATTAACTCAACCTATCGTGTCGAGCTATCAATCCAATATAAAGAGGCAACAATAGTATTGCTCAAATTAATCAAGCTGCAACCAAACCATATTATGTAAAAACTTGTGCCCATCCTTGATGACGCAATAAAATAACCATAACGCATACAGTGGGTGGAATTTCCATAGTCGTCCCGGTTGCAATAACCATTTGGCCAAAAAACACATAGTTACAGTGATCATTTACTCATGGTGTAGGAACACCACACACACAAATGCATCATGCACAAAACATCATTAAACAATTGTAACTAATGTTGAGTTAGCATCCCGATAACTTTATTTCAAAAGACAGTGACTGTGTATTAACCTCAATCGTCAATCAACCAATTCCAATGCTGAGCCTATTACTTGGACTGTCATAATAATCAACAACCCGACCTAACATGTTGTAGGAATGCCACACATACCCAAACATCGACATGAAGCAATGTTGTGACTTACTCAATTAAAAACCATGTTGGGTTATCAATTCATTTAAATACGAGATCCACTGTGTATTTGATTTGTCCAATTAACCATGCAAAGCTTATCCATTATAATAACACATGCAGTGACTAGATACCAAAACCAATGCCATTGTCACATAATCAACTGGGCGAGCCTGTAATCAACTCTGTCGACAATACATACCAATTTGCAATAACCAATAGTAAACTCGACAGGCCACGACGGTCTTCTCTATCAACCCTTAGACTAGAGGAGTTAATGGTTTGCTCTGTGGCCAACATAGGGAGACTAGAGTCGACTCTTCTCAATGGTGAAAATCTCTGAGACCAACGATGTATACATAGAGAACACCACAATTTAATTCGTGGACAGGGTGACGAATCCCGTGACAAGAGAAGTTATGAATAGAGGAACAAGGCTCCATTTCGGCCTTGTAACAATACTTAGCACACACAGGGTATAACCCTCGTGGCTCTCTAGTCAACCAAATACAACGTTGAGGTGGAACAAGACCAAGAAGAAGAAATATAACCCACTGCGTGACCATTAGTAGTGAAAACAACTCAATGCCCAAGTGAACAATGCATAGTGACATAAAGCGCTTCCAACCATTAAACCCCGTAAAAGCCAAAGGTTGGGTATGGTGGCACGAAAAGCGTGAATACAACCATCCATTCAAGACCAACAAAACCCTTCAACTAAAACCAACAAGAATGACAAAAAGCCTTTACGACTGCTAACTCTCAAAACGACCAACAACACTCTGTCTTCCAACATTATTGCAGAGAAAGCCATCAACGATTCAATCCAAAGAAACTCACAATTTTACATTGTTTCCATACTTAAGGGAAACACAACCCATACATTCAAGCCAATATCCATTTCATAAACAGATCAAACTCATGGATGGCAAAAAAAATACATACATGTAATCAAAACACCTTAAAACGTGAGTTAGTTGAGTGGTTCCTCTTTGCTCGAAAATCAGAGCCTAACCATAGAAACACAGTTTGAACAATAGCCTGACTAGGGTGGCAGATGGTGGAAGGAGTAAGGGTGACGTGCAGTAAATGCACGTCAACTCCATCCCTAGTCCATTAACTCATCAATACACTCCAACCATTAATCCATTAACCATTCATTAAACCATGCATTGGAAATAACATCTGTCATATGTCAAACACGCCACCCACATCATATCTAACTTATTCCATAAGATAAATCAACCATGTTCCATATAACTCAACAAATCACATAACCATTAGCTGATTGCTAGGTTTAACAATGACCATTTAAATTCCAATGCATGTATAGTAGTATGTTTGTATAGTTTAATTCCTTTGTATTTTGTTGTTTTGCTTTCATTTCTTTCCAATTGCTTGTATGTGTTGTTGCTAACATGTTTGTTGTGTATGTCTCATAGTAATAGATCTCATAACAGATAGCAATGATAACAAAGGATAACATAGGATGTTGTAAAATAAAACTTGAGCCTAGAGCAGCAGAAAAAAAACCAAGATGTTATCACCATGAAAGTAGTGTTGAACAGTAGCACAACATCAAATACGAACCATATCTGATCTCCAATATACAAGGGGGTCCCACCTACTAGTATTATCTATATGTTAGCTTATAATAATAGGCTTTAGCAATACTTTGCGGGCAAAACTTCGTTGCGATTTTAATCGTCAACAACCAGTGAGTTGGGATAACCCAGCTGACCGCGTAGTAGTTGGGTCAGATTTTCTCTGGGAAATGGAGGAGCAGGTGGTGAAGATAAGAAAAAATGTAAAGGCTGCCCACGAAAGACAAAAAAGTTGCGCAGATAAAGGCAGAACCCATAGTGAGTTTAAAGTGTGTGATCATGCGCTTTTGAAAGTAAAATCAAGATGTAGTTCCGTGAGGTTGGGGAAATGTTCTAAGTTAGCAGCACGTTATTGTGGGCCATTTGAAATCCTGGAGAGGATTGGTCATGCCACATATATGCTTGCTTTGCTTGCATCCTTGTGTATTCATAATGTTTTCCATGTGTCCTTGCTTAAAAAGTATGTACATTATGCTAATCATATTATTGATTGGATTGTGATCTAGGTAGAGCTAGAAGGTGAATTTCGAGTGTGATCGGTTTGCATATTGGATCGAAAAATCGAACAGCTTCAGAATCAAGCCATGGAGATGGTAAAGGTCCAATGGACCTGGCACGGTTATGAGGATGCAACCTGGGAGCGCGAGGATGCTATGCGAGCAGAGTATCCTCATATTTTTGAATATTTTTGAAATTTTGTATGTACATGTAGATATGATGCACTGAGGACAGTGCATAAATAAGGGGAAGTGGAATGTAATGTCCCTAATTCGAACCCCATTTGTAGTTGTGCATATAGGCTGGTGAGCCATTTTTGTTTTACGTACATCTGAGTAGTGCGCAATGTAATGGTCCATATAGGTTGGTGAGTCATTGGCAATAAGTGTCAATATAATGTACATATAGGTTGGTGAGTCGTGTTACCAAGTTTTGGTACTGCACGCACCTGTGGAGTGTGTGAGGTTGGTTATCAAAGAAAAGGTGCACACATTCCATAGTGTTTCACATACATGAGCTAGTGCGTGTGGATTGCACATCAAGGGAGGGTGCGCATATTTCACAATGTTGCACGCACACAAGTAAGTGTCCATGAATTATTGTGATGTGTGTGTGCACGTGCGTAGACACACACACATGTGTGTGTGTGCGCGTAGACACACACAGATGTGTGTGTGTGTGTGTGTGTGTTGAGGTCGGAGAGCCTATGCAACTATTGGGATGGTGAGTCAAGATGCAAATAGGTTGGTGCACCTATTCTTGTAAAGTGTATCACACTCAAGTTATTAATATAATATTACATCGTTGCACGTAGACAGACTCGAACGAAAAGAGATGGGGGCCAACCCCACCGAAAAATGGAAAAAGGATGTGGGACGTAAGTCTTAGGGAATATTTTATAATATATCCAGAAAAGTGTAATGTTAGATAATTATTTTATCATAAGTTCTCGAGGGTGGGGAACGAGTCACCAAGTGGCGTAAGCTACTTTTGAAGGTGACAAGTGTCGAGGTTAAGGCATGCACTATATATTGTTGGACTTAGTGTATTTCAGGGGAAGGAGAACGGATTTGGGAGGAATTTAGTGGGAGAGGAATTCATTCAGGGAATTATTCATGTTTTAGGATCTTGTGAGCAAAAGGGGGTCAGACGATATGAGAAATTTGATTATTACCTTATCTACACAGAGAATCTTGTAAGGGGTTTTTGTACTGTAATCCAGAGTCTTTTTGTCGAAGAGGCGGGTTGTCGGGCCCGTGAACAGTCTCTCTGGGTGAGAGACTTGTTGTTGAAGAGGCAGGTTGTCAAGCCCGTGAGTAGTCTCTTCGGGTGAGATATTTGTTGGGAACTTTTCCTAATGCGGTGGGCATTAGATGCAGGGCTTGAAGACTTCTTGTATGGACTGTTGTTGGAAATCCTGGAAGGGAAGTGGGGAATTCAAGGGATTGTTGAGTAGAGAAGGAACACACTTCCTTGGGTGTGACAAGTGCATTGGGAATGAGAGACTGTAGGCTAATTGCAACAGAGGGCACCTTGGAATGAGCAATTTTGTTGAGTATCATACCTTAGCCTGTCACTAGGAATCCTTTTTTCCCTGGTGGAGTTAAGCCCCAACTCGTGGGTGACATGTTGCTGAAAGTATATGAGAAACAAAATCTATGGTTGGAAGGAACGTCTAACTTATGCATGCAATTGGTGAATTTCATAAACGATAAGTTTTTTATGTGCTTGTCTCATTTTCTATGTGCATATTTATCCATGTGTGATGTGGTTTAATTCTGGAACGTTGTCGCATGTAAGTATGTTAATTATAGTCTGTATTTGTAGTTGTGCATGGACATGACAAATGTTGATATTTTTTAATGTTAAGTTAACTTTGTGATTTTGGTTATGAGACTTCAGGAAGAGGATTGAATGGCCGAGTGCCCAAGAGAGTAGTTTGTGTGCACAAGAGGCTGGAACTCATGTGCGTGTTCAAGGAATTAGACCCTGCGCACAGGGAAATCAGAATTGGTGTGTGACGCCGGGATGGTTACGCACATAGTAATGTTGTGTGATTAGAACACTAGTGTGCAGTTGTTTGAGTTACTTCTGTTGCTTAAAGTTGTGATTAAAGGATAAATTTATCGTGGTGCAACTCACTTCAAAGTTGAGCACACTACTTAAAGTAATATTGTGCAGACTTGAGTTTAGAGTAGAATCTGCGAAGTGGAATTTTGGAATAGCATTGCTTAGTAGTATGTTGGGGATGTTACAATTTGGTCAAAATAGGACCATAAATAAGGAGGAGTTATGGTAGCGGGACCCAACCTGGGTGGCTAGGCACGTTACATTTTGGTATCAGAGTTGAATTTGGAAGGATTTCTGTGATGTGGCCCAACCTGGGAGGCTGGGGACGTTACAGGGAAAAGCCAAAAAACTAGCCCTAAAAAGACTCTTAGATTTGGAAAAGTGAGATGTTATTATGTTGTAGGAAAATATGGGGTTGGGAGCTCCCTTAATTCCAAGGTTAAGCAAATTATGGAGCAATTGAGAGTTTTTGTTTGTGATTCTTTTTGCCTCTCTGGCAGTTTGATTATAGGTTGGAATCAGAACCTGTACTTAATTCTTACTCAATCTCTTCTAGACTATGTACAAAGACATTTATCTAGATTTTGGGCTTCTCAATTATTCTCCTCAACCTTTATGGACCTTATGATAACAAACAAGTTTTCTAGGATCAACTCCTTCAATCACAAGTGTTTATTTCTAGTCACTTTTTTTTTGCGTGGGGGGGGAGATTTGGAGAGAAAATGCTAGGTTGGACTGTCTGGCTAGTTTTTTTCTCAATCGCTTGGAAGTAATGAATATGATATATGTTGAAACTTTGGAGTTAAAAACAACTTGTACAAATAATCAAAGTGGTGTCAATGGGATCGTGAAAAGATTAGACAGATTCATCATGCACAAAGATCTTTTGTTACAAGTCTAGAAGGTTAGGTCATGGGTTAGTTGTAGCATATTTTTGGATCATTTTCTAGTGATTTTTGAATTAGATCAGTCAATGTAGAAATTGGGTGCCCCTTTTAAGTATAACTCGGGTTGGATCACAGAGGAGGATTTCACAATCTTGGTTAAGTTAAATTAGGCACCCTATGATATGTTGAATGCTTTGCCACCTTGTGACTAGTTTGTTAAATCCTTAAAGTTTGTTAAAGAGAAATTTGTAGGATAGGCTATGAAGAGGTACACATATAGATATAAACACTTGAAAGAGGTAGAGGAAGGATTAGTCAATCTATTTAGTGGTTCCAAGGGGTTACTAAGTGAAGAGGAGCTTCATAAGGTTGAAGCGATGGAGGCTAAAAAATCTAAGCTTCTGTTAGACATAGATATAGACTAGAGGATAAAGAGTCATGCAACTTGGTTGGCTTTGGGAGATAATAACACATAATACTTTCATAATTTTTCCTCTCATAGGAGGTTATAAAACACTATTTGGGAAATGTCAACTTTAGATGGCTCTTTGGTTAGAGATTTCCAAGGGTTGGTTTCCATGGAGTTGGAACATGAGAGGATATACTGCAAGTTCTTGGATCCTGCAGGAAATATAGAAGTCTGGGGCTCGATGTCTAGACAATGGAATTCTTTATCGACTTATTTGATATTCTAGGAGAGGATCTACTTTGAGTTTTGGAGGATGTGTGGTTAAAAGAATTTTTTTTGGGTAGTATGAATTTGAAGGTAGATCATCCCTACTCTTTCAATGATTTACATCATAGTCCTTATGTAACAATGTGTATAAAGTAATTTCCAAGGTGATAGTAGTGAGGTTGAAGCCTATTCTGTCAAGGTTTGTTTCAACTAAGTAGTTTGGGTTTTGACAAGGATGACACATCCATGAAGCTATTGGGTCTACCCAGAAAGAGATTCACTCTATTAAGTTGGGAAATACCCCTATGACGGTCTTCAATATTGACTTGTCAAAGGAATATGCCAAAGTGTCTTGGCTTTACCTCCATTTACTACTACTCCATACTAGTTTTAGTTTACCTCTGGTCAGTTGGATAATAGGATGTGTCTCCTATGAAAACTTTGTTGTGTTAATCAATGGTTTGGCCTTGGATTTTTTTAGAGCATCTAGAGGTCTAAGACAAGGCTTCCCGCTATTTACTTACCTCTTCCTTATTATTGTGGAAGGATTGAGTCGTTTGATTGAAAACGCAAAAAGGAAAAGGATTTTGAAGGGTATTAAAATCAGAAGGAGGCTATCCCTGTCACACTTACTCTTCATGGAAAATGTGTTGTGTTTATGTTTGGATTTTGGTAGGGATGTCTTTACACTTAGGGACATCTTGTAGTTTTTTAAGAAGATAACTACGATGGAAGTAAATGAGAGGAAGTCGACACTTTATTCAACAAATGTAAGTGATGAGACCTTGTTGGATATAAATGATTATTTTCCTTTCCAACATCATTGTATTGATGAATGGTTCAAATACTTAGGATTTAACTTAAAACCAAATGGTTATGTCAAAGATAATTGTTTTTTGTTGTTAGAGAAAGTGGAAAAGTAATTTTCCCTCTCGTATAACATGTGGTTGTCTCGTGGAGGTGGACTAGTCCTTGTAAAATCAGCTTTAGAAGCAATACCTATTTATTGGCACACTTTGGCCCCCATTCCCACGAGGGTTTTGGATAAGATAAGTAAATGCTATTTAATTTCTTATGGAAGCAAATTTCAGAGCACAAGGGTTCTCATTGGGTCAGTTGGAATAAGGTGGTTCAACCTGAGCATTTGGGAGGGTGGGGGTCAAAAGATTTTTTATCCTTTGGGGGAGCACTGAAAGCTAAGTATTTGTGGATTTTTATAACCAAAAATAGCCTTTGGAGGAAAATTTTAGTTAAGAAGTACATAACACCAAATTTAGTGGTGGACAAGATTAGAAGGGATCCCAAGAGATCACTTAATATCTCAAAACAGTGGAAGCAATTGTCCTTGGATTTTCCATTAGTGGGAGATTATTTGGCATGGGAAGTGGGTAATGGATCAGAGATCGGAGCTGGAAAATATGTAATCATGGGTTTCAATCCAAATGTCTTCTTTCCCAATGATACAATATAGTTTTATTCATGATTCATGGCGATTCACTTTAAACCTAATTGCAAAGCCAAAGGATACCAATCCTTGGAGGGAAGGATGGAAAAAAACCAGAAAATATTGAACTAGAAGGAGATAGTATACCTATTCAGAGGTATTTTTTTGTAGAGCTAAACAAATAACATATCAGATCATCTAATAAAAAAGATTCATTGGTTTGGGTCTTCAATGAGGCGAGGGGGAAACTACTATGCAAAGCTAGGTTACAAGGCATATTTTAATTAGGGAGGGTTCGAATTCAAATGGTGTTGGAGGAAACTATGGAAGATGGTTGCTCCAAGCAAAGTCAAGTTGTTGAAGTGGCTTGATCTAAATGGGAAGGTCTTAACTTGGGATCAATTACTGAAAAGAGGAAGGGAAGGGCCATAAATTTTCCTCTTGTGTAGATTGAGTGAGGAATCAAATGAGCATTTTTTTCACTACCACTATTTGTCTCAGGTCTGTATTGAATTGGAGAAACTTATGGGTAAACAATCTATATGGAAGGGTCCTAATATTGGATGTAGTCTCCAATTTTGGTATAAGGAAAGAATACTAAAGAAGTGGAGGGCACTCCCCTTTTTAAATTTGTGTAGAATCTAGATTGCAAGAAACCAACTGACATTTGAATATAAGTACTACCCTCCTTTCCAGACCTCAACAAAAATTTGGTCCTTGCTACATTATTTCTCGATGGAAGATCCCTTGAAGGCACTTCGGGTCATGTTGACGGGTAAAAAGGACTTGCATCAACAAGGGGATAATTTCTTGATGGTAGGTCCCAATTAGACCTGCTCTCGTTTGGTATGGCAGCTTCCTCCAGTGTGTGGGTATGATTTCCACCAATTAAAAAGATTGCTCCCTGAAAGGAGACTTGTTTGTTTAAGCTCTTCTAAATCATAAATTTAGTTCTAAATTATAATGCATATGCAATCCAACCTATAAATACTCTTGATGTAATAGTAACATATGTTGATTGCAAACATAAAGTTTTATTTATGGAAAGAGAAAGAATTCATATTAGAAAGAATTCACATTTCACATTAAAAAACCATACTAACATATTCAATTAATATATAAATAGAAAGAAATTTGCATGTTTAAAGAATTAAATATGTTCTTGCAAACAAATCACTTATAACCATTCTAAAATCATATTTCATTAACAAGGAAGTAATTCTATTACAAAATGAAATGCCTGCCAAAGAGAGTACAAGCATCCATTGATACACATAGATAAATCTAATGCATAAAACAATAAATAGATTATATGGTCATAAGTGTCTTCTCCTTATACTCGATCCTTAGAAAAAATTCCTTGGAAGGAGGTCTAAGAAAGAATTCCACAAAATCCGTTCGATCATTTCTTCAACCTAATAACAATATAGAAGACAAAATTTTAGATTCTCCAACCCCCAACCAAATGAAACCATTATCCTTTTTTATTTCCCTCCTTGGATTTTTCTATGATTACATCTATTCCTACACCCACATGGATTTTGGTTCTTGTTTTTCTCTCACCAAACCAAAGAATTTCAATTCTTATTTACAAAAATAGTAGGAAAATTATACCAAAACCAATAAAATATCCTCGTAATCAATTGCATTATTACAGCTTTTATCATTTTCCAATCAAAGGCCTCCTATTGCATCACAAGTTTCAATTTGTTATACATGTGACTTCTATGATTCAAGATTTCAAACACGTTCTCTTTTCTTAATTTGATTGTTTGTCTCCTGCAAAAAAACCAATTTTAATATAATCATTGATATCCATATTTGACAAAAGATATTCACTAATATTATTATTAGAGAGAAATAAATTCATGAAAAATAATAAGGAGAAAATAAATTAAAATGAGGAATGCCCGCCAACTCATTCTAGTTAAAGATTGGAAGAATTAATTCACACAACAGAAAACGTTTTTCATTGCTTAACAAACAAATGGAGGTTACATATATAGCATGCAGATCACTGACTTAAGTGGATCTGATTAGCTAATAATAGTAAACCTAGAAAACTCACAGTTACAACAGTCTCGTTGAAACTCACAGTTGCAACAGTTATCTCTTACTAAAGTAAGCTTTATTCTAACACCCTCCCTTAATGCTTACTTTACAAATTGCAATACAACACAAAACATTACAACACTAGAACTTTCATTTGTCTGTCTGATCTGGTCTTCCTCAGCACTGAAACCCACTCTGCAATCACACGGCTTCCGCTCTTTCTTCTCCCTCTTCTTCGAGCTACCCACTGACACCACTTAAAGTCAAAACGCCTCTGACCATCATTGTAGCATTTGTATACTGGACAATTTGACAACTCGGCTCATCGGGGCTTCCGTGATAAAAGTTGACAATTATTGATGCATTCTATGAACTTGCCTTCATCTGTCGGATTTTT
>ML797418.1:222271-288504 GCA_009831015.1 Picea engelmannii
TGTGTTCCATCAAGTGAGCGAGTGAAGCTGATCTGGGAAGCCCACTACAGTCGGGTGGCAGGACACTTCGGCATTGAAAAGACAGTGGTAATGCTACAGAAACATTTCTACTGGCCGAAACTTCGACAAGAGGTCAACAAGTATATTAGGTCTTGCACTGCCTACGCTATTGCCAAACCGACCACTGAGAAACAAGGCCTGTACACCCCTCTTCCTACTCCTGACAGGCCATGAGAATCCATCTCAATGGACTACATGTCGGGCCTCCCATCCACCAAGCGGGGAAATGAACTGTGTTTTTGTGGTTGTTGATCGCTTTTCTAAGATGGCGATTTTGGTTGCCTGCAAGAAGAGCATCACAGCAGAGGCCACTGCCAAGCTCTTCTTTGAATGAGTCTGGGTACATTTTGGAATCCCATAAACCATTGTCTCAGAACATTCTGGTCGAGCCTCTGGTCACTGCTGGACACCAAGCTCACCAAATCCACGGCTTTCCACCCCCAGATAGATGGCTAAACCAAGGTTGTAAATCAAATGATTGTGCATATTCTTCGCATGTATAATTCAAATCACCCTCGCACATGGGATGAGAGCCTTCCCTATGTCTAGCATAGCTACAACCGAGCCCTGCATAGCTCAACCGACCACAACCCCTTTCAAGTGGGGTTGGGATTCCAACCATTGGGACCCATAGATGTTGCACTTACCCTTGTGGTCACCTCGACCGACTCATCTCCTGCTCCAACTGAAGCTGACAAAGCCACCCAGTTCATTCAGTGGATCCAACACATCCGCCAACAGGTTCAAGATATCCTACATAAGTCAATTGACAAGTACAAACAACACCATGATCAACATCGGGTGCTGCATAAGTTTCAGGTGGGCGACAAAGTTTGGTTGCACTTACAGAAAGAACGCCTTACAGGACCCCATCGAAAGCTTCACCCACTCTATTATGGGCCATACACTATCACCAAGGCCATGGGGGATAATGATTTTGAGCTCAACATTCCTCCTTTCCTTGGTCTGCACCCAGTGTTCAACGTGGATCTCCTTCACCCTTATTTCCCACCATTATTAGACACCTTAGAAGTAGCAGAACAACTGACACCAACAGAGCTCAACCCCGACTGCCTACAACAGGCATCCAATGATCAGATTGTGGACAGAGAGATCAAGGGCACTCGACAACAAAGGATCCAGCTTTATCGAGTCGTCAAAGCAGGGCAACTCCTGCACCAAGGCAAGTGGCTCACCCGGGGCCAAATTCAACAGAAATTTCCTCATCTGATGGGGGATCTCAACGCAATGGAGACCATTTCTTCCTAAGGAGGGAATATTGATCCAGATGGATATCGGTGGCCACCCACCTTTTCGGACTGGCTCAAAACAGTTTTCTGACAATTTTGACAATTTACTATTTTTAACAGTTTTAACTTCCGGGGCCATTTTGAGGGCCTAACTAAAGGTTTTTCAGGATCGAGCTCCTCAATAATAGCCAAAGGCATGATTGAGCCCCAAAAATGAATCTCCTCAACAATACCTTTCCAACGGGCTATCACATGCCTAAAATGGAGATCGTATGCAAAAGTTACGACCCCGGGAAGTTGATGTACTAACTTACCCAAACGGGGCCCACATGAATTTTGGCGCTTCATCTCCTAGGGTTAGGTTTTTGGATGTCTAGGGTTTTTTGCATTCTTGCCTATTGTAAAAATGACTTTAGAGCCTCATTTTAACCTTCTTCTTGCGAATGCATGCTGCCGTCACATCTCTTCTCAGAGATAAGCCACCACCATTCCAGCAAGCTTGTTTCCGCTGCATTTTACAGTTTTAGCTTATTTCGTTATTGAATAGAAAACCAGTTTTACTGTATCTCTATTATTTTGTGTTAAACACATGTTAATAATTTGTATTCATTTCATTCTACTCATAAAATCCAGATCAGTGGTATCAGAGTGGTCTGCTCCTTGTCGTCTTGATGCATGTCCCCAACGAGGTCGGAGTACAAAGAGTTGGGTCTCGAGCTTGTTTCTCTTGAGGAAAGAAGCTCTCACAACGCCCAAGCGACCTCCCATGGAAGGAGAAAAGAAAGATGACGGGACATGAGATCCTTTCAAACTGTTGATTGAGGAAGCCCTCACGCAACAGAGGAATGAGATGATGGATAGTTTCGCACAAATCCTCCGGCGACTACCAACATGCGACTCATCTTCTTCGAACGGAGGCGCCGCCCCCTTCAAGGTACAAATAAACTTCGATATTCCTATATTTGAAGGTCAGATAGACGCAGATGTTGTAGACAAGTGGTTGAATCTACTAGAAGGGTATTTTTCTGTCCATAACTTTTCTAATAAAGAAAAAGATTACTTTTGCGCTCCTCAAAGTCGTTCCCCATGTCAAAGATTGGTGGGAAACGTTTTGTGAACAAAAGGAGACAGAGGAAACCTCATTATTTTTAGTCACGACCACCTGGGAATCCTTCAGGGATGTTATTAAGAAACAATACTACCCTGTCGGAAGTTATGATGACCTGTATACCAAATGGACCACATTGCAGCAAGAAAGAGACCAAGCAGTGCCAGATTTCACAAATATCTTCCATACCTTGCGTACCAAGTTGGGTATCAAAGATTCAAAGCGACATCTAGTGCTCAAGTATCGCGATTCTCTGCATAGATACATCCAGACCGAAATGGAATTTATGGACATCTCATCCTTGGGCGCGGCCTACTGATATGCTGTGAAAATCGAGCAGAAGCTCAAACAAAATATGCGGCAATTTGGGCCTGGGAACCCCTCGCAACAAAAGACAGGAAAGGGTGGCCCCAACACAGCGAACAAAGGATAGATCAAAGATGGAAAGTATCAGGACAACCAGTCCAAGCCGCAAGAAAAGAAAGACACCAGAAAGACAAAGAAAGATACCGGGAAGTGGTGCGACTTCCATAAGAGCCCTTGGCATAACACTGCTGACTGTCGCTCAAAGAAGTCACTGGTGGCTGAAGTGAAAGCCTCTGAATCATATGCAGATTATGACTCTGAGCCAGAACTAGAAAGGGGAAGATGGATCATTGATGCGGAACCCAGTGCCACTGTTGCTACCACCAAGCTCCAGCCTGGTGAACCAGATGAGCTAGAAGAAGGAGAGCACCTCTTCCATTCACAGATGTGGGTAAAAGGCACCCGGCTGCACTTCATCGTTGATAGCGGTAGCCAAAAGAACCTCATCTCAGCAGAGGTCATCAAGCGACTAGCCCTGCCAACAACGCCGCACCCACAACCGTACACCATTGGATGGCTCCGCCAAGGAAGTGATCTCCACGTCAACCAACAATGTCGATTGTCGTATGACATCAAGCCCTTCAAAGACGAGGTATTGTGTGATGTTGCTCCTCTCGAAGTTTGAGATGTTCTTTTGGGCCAACCTTATTTATGGAAACATCATGCTATATATGAGTCTAGGCCTCGTAGTGTTATTATTACTTTGAACAGGAAATTGTACAGGATACCCGAGGCGGTCCCACGTAGTGTTATTTCCTTGATCTCTGCTAAGCAATGCAGGAAGGTCATCTCTCAGATGAGGAAGTTTGTCTTCTTCATGATTCACTCTCAGAATAAGTGAAAGATCACAGCCACATCCAGGGTCTCTGTGACCGACCTCTCCACACAACAAAAGCAAGTAGATAAGGTAGTGGAAGAATACTCGGATATCTTCTCCTCACCTATAGGGGTACCTCTGCACTGTAAGGTCAAGCACCCCATCTATCTGACCCCCGGCACACCGCTACCCAATGGGCATGTCTATCGTCATTCTTTGTTAGAGAATGAGGAGATCAAGCGACAGATCTAAGAACTTCTCCACAAGGGGCACATCCACCCCAACTCATCACCTTGCGGGAGCCCAATCGTGTTGTTACAGAAGAAAGATGGAACCTGGTGACTCTGTATTGATTACCGGGCTCTGAATAAAATCACAGTCAGGAATTGGTACCCGATTACCCAAATCGATGACCTCCTTGATCAACTCACGGGGGCCAAATACTTCAGTAAGATTGATCTGAAGTCTGGCTACCACTAGGTCCCGATAGAACAGACAGATGTATGGAAGACGAACTTCAAGTCAAAGGAAGGCCTTTTTGAATGGTTGGTCATGCCCTTTGGTTTGACTAATGCTCCAGCCACTTTCATGAGAATGATGGATGATACCCTGCGACCATTCACCAATACTTTTGTAGTGGTGTATCTGGATGACATTCTAAATTACAGCAAGTCTTTGGCTGAACATTTGCAGCATATTCAATAGGTTCTACACACCCTGCGGCAGCACAAGCTATACACCAACTTGGAAAAATGCTCCGTCGGCATGGACAGGGTCCATTACCTGGGCTACATCATTGATCAACATGGCGTACATGTGGATCCAACCAAGATCCAAGTCATCCATGACTGGCCAGCCCCAACAACACTCACTGAGCTTCGAAGCTTCTTGGGCCTTGCCAATTTCTACCGCAGGTTCGTGTTGGGTTTCTCCCATATTGCATGGGCCCTCAGCCAAATAAACAGGGGTGGTGGTAAGGCAAAATTTGCATGGGGCCAGTCCCAACAACAAGCATTCGATGATTTGAAGCAACGCTTGTGCTTAGCCCCAATACTTTCACTACCAGACCTGCAACATCCTTTTGAGATCGAGACAGATGCTTCAAACTATGCTGTGGGCGTCGTTCTCACTCAGCACGACCACCCCGTGGCCTATCATAGTGAGACACTGTCAGATACTGTCCGTAAGTACCCTACTTATGACAAAGAAATGTACTCCATTGTGTAAGCATGCCGCCAGTGGAGACATTACATTCTTGGGAAAGAGATAGTCATCCACACTGATCATAAGCCACTGCAGTTCATTCAGACACAGGGAAAATTGCAGAATGACCGCCATCAAAAGTGGTCCACATACTTGCAACAATTCCACCTCAACATCAAGTTTAAAACATGAAGCACCAATCACGTTGATGATTGCCTCAGTAGACCGCCAGTCGCGACACTCACCACGGTGCTAGACTCTTGCGACCATGAGACATCTGGATGGCCCCAACTCTATGAGACAGACCCTGACTTCGCCACCACCTACCAAATGCTGGGTGCAAACGCAGTTGTCGATAATTTCCATCTTCAGGATGGGTTGTTGTGTCGTCTAGGCCATATCTATGTTCCATCAAGTGAGCGAGCGAAGCTGATCTGGGAAGCCCACTACAGTCAAGTGGCAGGACACTTCGGCATTGAAAAGACAGTGGCAATGCTATAGAAACATTTCTATTGGCCGAAACTTCGACAGGAGGTCAGCAAGTATATCAGGTCATGCACTGCCTGCGCTATTGCCAAACCGACCACTAAGAAATAGGGCCTGTACACCCCTCTTCCTACTACTGACAGGCCATGGGAATCCATCTCAATGGACTACATGTTGGGCCTCCCATCCACCAAGCGGGGAAATGACTGTGTTTTTGTGGTTGTTGATCGCTTTTCTAAGATGGCGATTCTGATTGCCTGCAAGAAGAGCATCACAACAGAGGCCACTACCAAGCTCTTCTTTGAACGAGTTTGGGTACATTTTGGAATCCCACAAACCATTGTCTTAGATCGGGATAGTTGATTTCTCAGCACATTCTGGTCGAGCCTTTGGTCACTGCTGGACACCAAGCTCACCAAATCCACGACTTTCCACCCCCAGATAGATGGCCAAACCGAGGTTGTAAATTGAATGATTGTGCATATCCTTCGCATGTATAATTCAAAGCACCCTCACACATGGGATGAGATCCTTCCCTATATCCAACATAGCTACCACCGAGCCCTACATAGCTCAACCGTCCACAACCCCTTTCAAGTGGGGTTGGGATTCCAACCATTGGGACCCATAGATGTTGCACTTCCCCTTGCGGTCACCTCGACTGAATCATCTCCTGCTCCAACTGAAGTCGACAAAGCCACCCGGTTCATTGAGTGGATCCAACACATCTTCCAACAGGTTCAGGATATCCTGCAGAAGTCCAATGACAAGTACAAACAGCGCCATGATCAACATCAGGTGCCGCATAAGTTTCAGGTGGGCGACAAAGTTTGGTTGCACTTGCAGAAAGAACGCCTTACAGGACCCCATCAGAAGCTTCGCCCACTCTGTTATGGGTCATACACTATCACCAAGGCCATGGGGGATATGATTTTGAGCTCAACATTCCTCCTTTCCTTGGTCTGCACCCAGTGCTCAACGTGGATCTCCTTCACCCTTATTTCCCACCATCATTGGACACCTTAGAAGTAGCAGAGCAATTGACACCAACAGAGCTCAACCCCAAATGCCTACAATAGGCATCCAATGATCAAATTGTGGACAGAAAGATCAAGGGCACTCAACAACAAAGGATCCAGCTTTATCGAGTCATCAAAGCAGGGCAGCTCCTGCACCAAGGCAAGTGGCTCACCCAGAGCCAAATTCAATGAAAATTTCCTCATCTGATGAGAGACCTCAACGCAATGGAGACTATTTCTTCCTAAGGAGGGAGGATTGATCCAGATGGATATCGGTGGCCACCCACCTTTTCCAATTGGCTCAAAACAATTTTCTTACAATTTTGGCAATTTACTATTTTTAGCAGTTTTAACTTCTGGGGCCATTTTGAGGGCCTAAATGAAGGTTTTTCGGGATCGAGCTCCTCAATGATAATTGAAAGCTTGATTGAGCCCCCAAAATGAATCTCCTCGACGATATCTTTCCAATGGGCTATCACACGCCTAAAACAGAGATCGTATGCAAAAGTTACGACCCCGGGAAGTTGATGTACCAACTTACCCAAACGGGGCCCACATGACTTTTGGCGCTTCATATCTTAGGGTTAGGTTTTTGGATGTCTAGGTTTTTTGGCATTCTTTCTTATTGTAAAAAGGCCTTCAAATCCTCATTGTAACCTTCTTCTTGCGAATGCACGCTACCGTCACATCTCTTCTCAGAGATAAGCTGCCACCATTCCAGCAAGCATGTTTCCGCTGCATTTATAGTTTCAGCTTATTTCGTTATTGAATAGAAAACCAATTTTATTGTATCTCTGTTATTTTGTGTTAAGCACATGTTAATAATCTGTATTCATTTCGTTCTACTCATAAAATCCGGATCACTCCTTGCAATCGCTCTCCTTGAGACTCTCTCAAAACTTCACTAAAATTTTTAAAATATTGAGAAAATATAGTGAATTTAACCTAGTAAAAATTTTAGAGTTTGTATCATTTTAATTTTTGAGATATAGTCTGTGGAAGGTAGGGTTATTTGACTAGTCCTATAACTAGTCTCAAGAAGTGTTCTAGGTAAAATAGTCATATTTTATTCACCCAGGATCCAAATTTAGTTCCACCAGTTGGATTTGAAAGAGGACAGTCCATAGACTCCATAGTATTTCCGGTACCAATTTTAGGATCGGGTTTTAAATATTGGACACATGGCATTCTCTACAAGTTCACCCTCTAGAAAAGGACAAAAATCAGCAAGGTTTGGGAAATTTGCCATAACATTCATTTGGCACATCAAATTTTGGTCAGGCCTATGGAATTGCATAAAAGACATATCAAAGTACTATAGGATGAAATTTCAGACTCAAAAGGGATGAAATTTCTGAAATACATCAGAAGGAAGGTCAGCTAGAAGGATAGACTCCAAATTAAGGTTTCAAAGGTATGTTGATAGCTATAAAAGAGTGCAATGTTCATGGGCCTATTTGAGGGGGCAACCTTCTTAAGTGGAGCTCAAATATAATAATCACTCAACAAAACATATCGTAGCCTTCTAGCTCTATAAATAGCTTTTGAATAGCAAAAAACCTAACTACTTATGGTCCCATCATCAATGGGTAGAAACAACCTAATCGCCTTATTTAATCAAGATGACCATTTTTACATTAAGTAACTACCCACTAATTATCTAATGGGCCTTATTTAAATAAGATGGATTTGTACATTGATTGACTAACTACTAAGTACCAAAAGTAGGGAGGTTACTATAGGAACCCAATTGTTTAGTTGGCTAGGAATGTAAGGATATTCTAGGAAAAATAAGTCTCTTCTTTGCAAGTCATTAATTAGATAAAGTATTCCTATGAGGATATTTGGAAGATTTCCAAGCCAAAGTCCCACAGGATTATCTCTGAGCTAAGTATAGATCAATCTAAGCCTCGATGCTTCTTTAATGGCGCAAGTCAAGGGAATATTTCTTTGTGTGGTGTAGGTGGCATACTTTTCATTTTTGAAGGCATTGTGTGGAATTTGTAGTAGGTTTGGAGATTGGGCCAAATCACATTCATTTTTGATAATTTTTAGGCTAGTTAAGGAACTTGATCTACAAGATATCCATATTTTCCTGATTCCCAACTCATCATTAATTGGTAAACAATTCTTCTTTTCTCTAGAGTCCAACACTAGAACATGTTTTCAATTGATTTTGTATTTGAAGAGTAAGTTCAAATCAATTTCATTCACTCACATTCACAAATAACCAAATAAAAGGGCAGTGGAATTATCCAACAATGTCTTGGGATTGTTTCCAATACACTATCTTTGATTGAATATTAGGATGAGACAAAGCTACCTACTATGAGTAGAACTCTGCTAATGCATTGATTGGCTTAGACAAATTATCTATGTTGAAAACCCTTAATTTTTTGTGGTGGGAATTGTTATTTTGTATCTTAACACTATATACGGGGACGTCACATGAAGGTGATATATGATGGACTTTGGTATCAAAAGTGTTAGAATGTGCAAAAACACATGTATAAATACATGGTTTATATGACCTTTGGATTCATCTTCCAAGAGGTCTCTTGGACTCTCAATGATTGTTACTATCACTTGACTTTTCATATTCAATCAAGTGAGGAATACCTTAACCCTAAACATATTAGGTTTCCAATATCCTGCTTCTTAATCCAAAAGGGTTTATGTGAGTCCAAGAAGAGAGATGAAATATGGAAGTGGACAACTAAAATATTGAAGTGGGCAACTACCAATGGCTAAATGTGCTCTCTAAATATGGTGGTTTTGGGATGACCACAAACCAAATGACTAGCAGAAGTTGATGTCTTCTACTAAATGATGGTGGGAGTTTAAGGAATACCACAAACCCTATAACTTGGATCTAAGGTTCAATGGTTACCATAACATTTCCTAATTTAGCTAGAATTTGATGTCATCTACTAATTATAAGTGCTCTAGAACGTTGGTTTAAATATTACCATAAACTATTCTCTAGCAAAAGATGAAATTATTCTACTAAATGGAGGTTTAAGGAAAACCAAAAACCAATCTGGTGGATTTGTGATGACCACAAACCAATCACACTCGCTTGTTATTGCTCGATTGATAGGAATTCAAAACTTGAAGCATGACTATCAATCAATGAGATTATCCCCCCTTTCCAGGAACAAGGTGAGAGGATGAAAATGTTTCCACTGCAAGATGTGTCAATACTCGAGAATGAATTCGTCGATATGACTGATATATCCTCTTGACTGTTGATGATCATTTCTAAGAAGATCCACCCATAGTGGTCCTTTACTCTTGCAGTTTTCTTGCGTTTGGAACATCTGTTTGAAGGATGATTAAGCTTTCCACAATGCTCATAAGGATAAAGATCAAAACACTAATCTTCCATGTGGCCAACTCACCGACAATGTTGGCATTTTAGAATCTTCTCTTGAACTAGAGCAGGTGAAGATGAATTTTCTTGAAGGAATCCAACACTTTGGTGCCATATTGGTTTGGAATAATCTAGAATGTGATAGGTCACTTCCATTTTGTATCCAAGACCTGCTATATGCTTGATGTTGATGATTTATTCCCAGGGTATGATTTTCGGCTTGGAAAGTGCAAGCGGAAGTTGTTTATGACAAAATTTGTCTTCATTTGAATATGCTTATGAGGTGGCATCACTGATTTGATCATGTGATGGCTACTGACAGGAATCATTCTCAAATTAGAAAAGATAATTGTTCTAAACAAAGACTAGTTCAAAATGATGATTCTATTGTTGTATTTCTTCTTGTTGGAGTTGTGATTCAACCTAGAGAAATTTGATTTTGTCCTACGAATCTTATAAACATGTTAGAACATATGTGAGATTTTCTATGGTAGTTGTGATTGTATTGCTTGTAGAAGAGAGTATTAGAGTGTTCAGTAACTCTAATAGTTCATCAATTCAAGCCATTTAGACACTCACTTGGATCTCAATGGTTTCTTTCAACTCCACCCTTTAACAATTAGAATAAACCAACACTAATATCCTTAGATTACCTTATTCAATTTCAGGTCAGGTCTAGAATGAAGAATGTATCTGAAACACTCAAATAACAGGAAAATAAATTCATGAGCTAAGAGAATATGCACAGAAAAACAACATTATTAAGACAAAGAACTATGTATGTGTATCATGGAAACTCGTATACACACGTCATGAATGCAAGGTCATACATGGAGGCTTAGAAATTACTTTTCTGAAGAGAAGTAATCTCAAAAAATACCTCAATGCATTATGCACAAGGACGGTGGGGTCTGGGTGGCCACAAATCTTCTTCGTTGTCGAAAGTCCTTTGCCTTTCCCAAGTGGTATAAGTTCGGCGAATCTTTGAGTTGGTGCTAAGCTCCCTTGTTAGAGAAGGGATACATGCAATCTGAAGATGGCATGTATAATGATTGATCACCATTACATACATTAAATTTACATGTTCACCACCAACTTTTATAAACGATCGTTTAGTCGGGGAATTTTACATGTATCAATAAAAAATGGCATACAACTGGGTAAAAAGCACTTGGTGTGGCCATTGCAAAAGGTGTTTCACAACTGAAGTAGTACGGTATCAACCCTTTGATGTTTACCTATTGAAAGAAGATTTGATGAGTTATAATTCAGATGAAATTCTATAGATCAAGAAACATTGTAAATCACTCATAATCCCCCACCTGCTTACAAACCACAAAAAACAAAGTGGAAAATATTGTTGTATACTTGGTATTGAACAAATTCGTTGAATTCACAACACACAAACAAATAACTCTTGTTTGGTAATTTCTCAAAAGATTACTAATGACTATTGAGTGCCTTGACAATTGAATAATCAATTGACGAAAATATATCCTGGTGCTAGGGATGCATTTCTTAAAATAGGTGGTGATTTTCCATTTATGTCACGACCTAATGAAGTTAACCTTTATCTATAGTTGCACTTGAGACATGTTGGAGTGGAAGATGTGGAAAGCCAGCTTGATTTGGAAAATGATTCTTCACATAGAGATCGAGTTGGGAATCCGAAAAAGAAAAATGATCCTTCAAAGGATGTTGGTGATTCTTCTGAAAACCAAGGAAGTACTTTCAACCAACATGAAGATGGTTCACTCCCAATCAAGAGAAGTGTCGTGAGGGAACATGTATTAAGCCAATTTTCCTTCACCAAATTATTGGAAGTTGAAACCATCATGGATTCTCACAATTTCATGCTACCCCACTCTTCATATTTGAGCAATGGGCAATCACACCAATTTACACGAGCATAGGCCACAACATTTGAGATGAATATTGACACGTCGAGCTTCCTCAACAAGTACATACACCGCATGGGTAAATATTTCCTTTACGTTATCACAAAGAGTAGAGGAACGTAGAGAGGGTCACACATATATTTCATGCTGGTAGAGAGAATCAATCAAAGATAGCATGCATAAATCATTGATATTCAGAGATGAAACAAAAACATTGACTGACACAAGAGAAAACCCTAACTGTGGGAGAGGGAAACACTACCATAGACTAACGTATAGGAATAGACCAGAGGGGTAGACTGAAACTTACAGGCACTAACATGTGGAGGGACATATTTGTAGAGACGTTTCTGCACGAGAATGCAACATTTATGAGTGACTTAGCTATGGACAACTACCATAGCTCAATTGGCCTAAGAACTATAGGATCTGATACCAATGTTAGAATGTGTCAACATAGATAATCATGAAATACATTTCATTAATATGATACACGTTTAAATACATGGTTTAGATGACCTTTGAATTCATCTTCCAATAGGTCTCTTGGACTTCCTATGACCATTACTATCACTTGACTGTTCATATCCAATCAAGTGAGGAATATCATAACCCTAAATGGATTAAGTTTCCAACAAAAAGAAAATCAATGGTATGATGTGTTGATATTATGGTAGTTGTGGGAGGTATTAACCTCCATGTGTAACCTTTAACTAGAATAAAATATTCCGGAAGCCAGAGAAATCCTAAAAGGATGTGTAAAAATGCTAAAAGATAAGTCGGCTCAGTAAAATAATTAATATTAAAGTATTAGATTCTATAAGGACAAGTCTTTCCAGACATGTAACAAGAGCCACTACAAATAGGAGGTTCTCTAGCTCATTTGTACACACTCACCTCACTCACTCACTACAGTAAAGTATAGCGCAAGTTTGGAGTTGCAACTGCAAGGAAGGAAGGTGCAACTACTGGGGTGATTCTTGGTCTCTCTCTCTAGCGATATCAAGCCTATGATATGCACCCTACCTTCTAGTATCCCTTGGTGGTATTCTTGGTGTCATCTTGGAGTATATTGGTGGATTTATTGAAGTTGCAACTGCAACTGCTACAATTGAATATTGTTCATGTTTTGTGGTTGTGGAGACTCTCTTGTGCGCTACCCCTGGAGAAGGTGTGCTCTCCTTGTCTTGTGTTGTTGCTATAGTTGGATGGTGTTTTCTAGTTCCATCTTATGCTACTGTTGCAGCTAGGGTTTATCTATTGGTTCTAGTGTGACTTTCTAGAATCATTCTATCTAGCAAAGGTTAAGGTGCTCGGGGGTGGCCATGTGCCTATGGTTGGGTGACAATAGTGATATTGTCTATGGTTAAACGAGAACATTGAATATTTTAACAGGTTATGGACCCACACTACCTTCAATATATTCTAACCGTTGAAAGGTAGATCGATAGTTTTTGTCAAGTTCATTGTAGCACCAATTGCAGTTGCAACTACGGTTTCTAATTTTGCAACTACAACAAACCCTAACCTAAATTATTGGGCACTTTCAATGAAGCATTGGACCTAATTTTTGGGCATTCTAGTGTGCCCTAGTCTAGCGCACCCTTTGGTGCCCTCATCCAACAAAAACGTCAAGTCTAAGTTCTTGGTAAAAGTCAAATTCAAAGGTTGACTGGTCAAGGTCAAATTCAAAGGTTGACTTTTGGTCAAAATTGAAATTTCAAGGTTTCTAGTTTGTTCTAACCATTGAACCTTTTTTTATTCAGTTTCTAACCTCTTCTTGTTAAGATGGTGTCTAGTTTCATATTAGAAGACAAGTTGAACGATGCTACAAATTTCAAAGGTATGCACTTGTATATGCTTTTAAGGTTATATCATTCAACAAAGTATGAGTGTGTTTGCAGGGGATGTACACAAGACTTTGTCCAAGAAATGATCTTGGAGGAACAAGAACACCCTCCCTAGCAGTTGAGGCTCCATGTTCCAGGTTTAATTGATCAAATTGTTAAGTTTCAATTTGCACATATCAAGTTTGATAGTTGCTATAGTACAAGTAAACACTATAGTTGTGACAACAATCTTTGAAAGGTTCTATTACTTCTAGGTATACTTGGTTGCATGTAAGTACTATTGATATAAATGCTTATTATACTTGTTTGCAAAATGAACTAACATTTCCTCTAGGAGATATTTCTTTTTTTGCTCCCGGGCAGATCACCTTGATAATTCTATGATGACTATCATTCTTGTTACCATATATATATTCTTATGAAAATGCTATGATAAATACTTTTTCTCTTGTTGTTCTTGTTCTAGGTAGGTCATAGGCGATAGCTCTGAGAAGGAGCTACAATGACAGTTGCAAACATGGAGCAGATGACTCCATCAAGTGGTGAGGCAGGTGATCTCACCAAGTACCAATTCTAAAGGAAGTGTGTAAAGAAAAAAGAGTTTTGGACATCGTTCGCTTAGATGTGTGTGGAAAAATGTCAACCTCCTCACTAAGAGGGAGAGTACACCTCCAAGGAGCTCATTGCCTTTTGTAAAGCAACAATGATTAGAACAGAGCTCACTACTCCCTACAATCCTCAGCAGAATGATGTAGTAGAAAGAAAGAATCGATCCAATGAAGAATCTGTTAAGGCAATGATGCATGACCAAAATATATCCATGTTTCTATGGGGAGAAACAGTTATGACAACTATATATGTTTAGAATAAAAGTCCTCATCGTATATTGAAGAACATGACTCCAGAAGAAAATTTATCTGGAAAGAATCCAATTGTTGAACACTTGAGGATATTTGGTTGTCTACCTATATTCATGTTCCCAAGGACAAAAGAAAGAAGTTGGAACCTTCAGGAAAGAAGGGAATATTTGTTGGACATAGTGAGTCATTAAAAGCTTACATAATCTATGTTCCAGGTCAACAGAAGGTTGAAATCAGAAGAGATGTGACTTTTGATGAAAAGATTGCCTTTAGGAAATCTATAAAAGATTCCATGGATTCCAATGATGAAGAGGAACATGAAGATACCAAGGAAAAAACTACATGTTCTCCATAACATCTCAATGCATAACCTTCCATATTTGAAGAAGCAGTCGAGAAGAAAGAATGGAAGGAAGCTATGATGGAAGAATACCAATCCATCATGCAAAATGATGTATGGAAAATTGTGCCTAGACCTGAAGGAAAGTCTGTAATGACTTCAAAATGGGTTTACAAGATAAAGCATGTAGTGGATGGAAGTATCGATAAATACTAGGCAAGATTAATGGCTAGAGGGTTCTCCCAACAAGAGGGAGAAGATTATGATGCGACGTTTTCTCCAGTTGCTAGATACACCTCTATTAGAGCCATCATATCTCTTGCAACATCCACATGTTGGAATTTACATCAAATGGATGTAAAGACCACTTTTCTCAATGGAGTAATTGAGGAAGAAGTATACATAGAGAAACCTCAAGTTTTTGAGGTACACCCGAGAGAAACCCATGTATGCAGATTAAAGAATGCCTTGTATGGACTCAAATAATTCTCCAAGAGCTTGGTATGCATGAATTGACAATTACTTGAAGAGACTTGGATTTTCCAAGAGCTATACTGATCCATATCTTTATTACAAAGTTGTGAATGATGCACCTGAGATCCTGCTACTATATGTTGATTTATTTCTGACAGGTGCAGAGCCTCCCATTATTCAATGTAATAGGGAGTTAGCCTTTGAATTCAATATGACAGATCTTGGTCTCATGCATTATTATTTGGGACTAGAAGTATGACATAAGCGTGGTGAAATATTCTTAGGGAAAGGGAAGTATGTTGTAAAGATCCTTCAGAAGTTTGGGATGATGGATTGCAAATCCATGGCGACTCCCATGGTGACAGATCTGAGGAAGCTGAGAGACTTTGATTCTGATCCAGTAGATTCGTCCCTGTACCGACAATTGATTGGTTCATTGATGTATTTGGTTAATACTTGACCTGACATTTGCCTTGTTGTGAACACATTGAGCCAATTCCATGTGGAACCTAGACATGAGCATTGGATAGCTGCAAAGAACATTTTGAGATATCTTTGTGGGGTGCTAAATTATGGTTTGAGATATGCCTCAAACAATGACGTACAATTGCATGGATTTACTGATTCAGATTGGGTAGGGAGTGCAGATGACATAAATAATACTTCTACTATATGTTTCAGTTTCGGCTCTGCTATGATATCATGTGCTAGTAGGAAACAAAAGTCTGTTGCACTCAGCACTGCAGAAGCAGAGTATATTGTAGCTTGTGATGCTTGTACGGAAGAAATATGGCTCCATAAGATGATTTGTGGACAATTTTGATCAGGTGTTGTATTCAACTATGATATATTGTGAAAATCAGAGCTGTGTAGAGAACCTTGTGTTCCATGACATGTTGAAGCACATTGAGATCAAGTACTATTTTATCTGTGATAAAGTCTAGAAGGGAGAAGTGATTCTCCAGTACATCTCCACCGATGAGAAAACAATTGATATTTTGACAAAGTCTATGTCCAAGATAAAGTTTGCATACTTGAGGGACAAGCTCAGACTTGTGAAGATACCCTCCTTTGGTTGAAAAGGAGGAGATGACTTCCTCGGTTGGGAAGGAGTGTTGATATATGGCATCATCGATAGTCAATGTGTTGGTGGACATACATTCTCCAGGTGGAGAATGGTCTAAGCATAACATATTGTTGATGGACTGACATTCTCCTCGTGGAGAATGGTCCAGGTTGACAGATTGCAGATGTACCATGGACAACTATTCTCCTAGGGCATTGCCCAGACAGGTAGAATGGTCTAGGACAATTATTCTCCTAGAGATTTTTCCAAATAAATAGAATGGTCCATCTCCACGAGTTCACAGTAGTGACTAGAGTGGGGAGATTGGTACACGACATGCATTTTCCCTGAGTTCATAGTAGTGGGCAGAGGGGGAGAAATAGTCAAGGACAATCATTCTTCTAGGACATATGTCCAGATTAGAAGAATGGTCCCTATAGCCCATGTCGCGGCTTTCACCATCTAGGAGGACTGACATTCTTCTAGGACATATGTCTGGATTAGAAGAATGGTCCTTGTAGCCCATGATGTGGCTTTCATCATCTGTTGGGACAATCATTCTTCCTGTGTCATAGGCAGTGACCAAGATAGGAAGAATGGTCCCTATATCACTGTGCTGAGTGAGTGACTTATGTGAGACACTCTGTTGAGTGCGCTAAGTCCAACACATGACTTATTTAAAGCATCATGCACAATTACTTAGATGGAGTATGGCCTCGAGAGATGATGCAAACGATGATATGATTTGATGCCAAGTTACTAGCTGATTGATGTTGTACTGCATGGTGATAGCTTGTGTAGCTATTAGTTGATTGCAGTGGATAATGTATATCTTTGGACAGTAGTTGTGTGCCACTGTGGTGGATGTGTTCCACTGGCAGTGACTGTGTATCACTATATAGTAGTTGTGCACTACTAGGTGTGGTTGTCTACCACTAGATATCAGTTGTATACTACTATGGATCAACACAATTGTGATCTATTGGATGACATTGCGATAATTGTGTGCTACTACCTGATTTCCATGGGGACTACCAGTAGTGTTGAAGGTGTTTCCTAGGCCAATGTGCCAACCAATAGTGTTGGAGGTGATTTCTAGCCAAATGGATAGTGATGATGATGCTCATGACTTGATCTATGTGATCATGAGATAGCTTATGTGGCTATGATGATGCTACCTGTAGAATGGTTTGCAAGACTATGTGAGCCTTGCCCATACCATGTGAAATGGATGGATGTGTTTGAGACCATTACAATTAATACCTCCCTAGCTAGGAGGGAGTGTTGATATTATGGTAGTTGCGAGAGGTATTAACCTCCATGTGTAACCTTTCACTAGAATAAAATATTCAAGAAGCCAGAGAAATCCTAAACGAATGTGTAAAAACCCTAGAAGACAAGTCGGTTTAGTAAAATAATTAATATTACTTCTAGAAGGACAAGTCGGTCCAGACATGTGACAAGAACCACTATAAATAGGAGGTGCTCTAGCTCATTTGTACACACTCACCTCACTCACTCACTACAGTAAAGTATAACGCAAGTTTGGAGCTACAACTGCTAGGAAGGAAGGTGCAACTTCTGGGGTGATTCTTGGTCTCTCTCTCTAGCACTATCAAGCCTAAGATTTGTGCCCTACCTTCTAGTATCCCTTGGTGGTATTCTTGGTGACATCTTGGAGTATATTGGTGGATTTCTTGAAGGTGCAACTACAATTGCTCTAGTTGACTATTGTTCTTGTTCTGTGGTTGTGGAGACTCTCTTGTGCGATACCCTTGGAGAATGTGCGCTCTCATTGTCTTGTGTTGTTGTTGCAGTTGGATGGTGTTTTCTGGTTCTATCTCGTGCTACTGTTGCAGCTAGGGTTTATCTGTTGGTTCTAGTGTGGCTTTCCAGAATCATTCTATCTAGCAAAGGTTAAAGTGCTTGGGGGTGGCTGTGTACCTATGGTTGGGTGATAATAATGATATTGTCTATGGTTAAACGAACACATCGAATATTTTAACATGATGTTGGGTATCGCCTACTCTAATATGACACCTTTTTTTTATTATATTTAAACATTACAATTTGAGTTTGAGATGAATAATTTTATTTACCCTAAAAACACCAGTAAATATAATTTTTTTCCCACCTTTCATATAAATTACAAAAAAATTTAAGAAGGAATTTTCATTTTTTATATAATAATAATAATAATCTAATTTTAAGTTCACAAGCCAAGCCATACACCAAATTGGTGTATAAGACCCACACCAAATTGGTGTATGAGACCCTATGAGATCCCTTTGTTTGTGGGACAAGGGACCCTACACCAAATTACTGTATGAGACCCTATGAGATCCCCTTGTTTGTGGGACAAGGGACCCCACACCAAATTGGTGTATGAGACATTATGAGACTCTCTTGTTTGTGAGACAAGGGACCCCTCCACCCAACTATTTCACTACTAAACTCTATAGAGGTATACATACCGTATGCCTCTCTCGATTTGAACTTGTAACCGCTTAAGAGAAAAGCATATTCTTAACCATTAGCCCCACTCAAATTGTATAATTTTATTAAAGATTAGCCCCACTCAAATTATATAATTTTATTAAAGAAGATAATTTTTTTTTTTGTATAAATTTATTAAGAAATTAAAAAAAAATATGGAACACTCAAAATACCTTATTTCCAAATTAATTATACTGAAATTCCACTAAACATGATAATCCAAATTCCAAACGATCCATTGATTTTTGAATTTTGAAAATTTTAAAACCTTTATGGTGGAATTAGATAGGGCCACGCACAATTCCACAATGAAAGGAACTTGCCGTGTGGAGAAAGTACAATTCATTACGATATTTTAGACTAAATTCACATCAAAATAATTTTCCAAAAATAGTCGGTGGGATGTCCGGGTATATTCTCTAATCCGAAATAGATACACGTTGATATAAAAAATATTTGGATCCGTAGGCCATAAAAACCTTTTAAAATATAATTTAGAGATCTTTGAAGATCCTTTGTATACCAGGACTTCCGGCAGTAGTAGAGTCGAAATTGTGTTTCTTCAACACCGTCTCTCCTATTCGCCGGGGAAATCTGATCTCCATTTCTGAGGTATGTTCGTCTTCTTTATGTAAATGATTATCCTCTGTTCATGTTTTTTCTCAGAGAAATTTAATGGGTAAAAGATTTTGAATGTTTTTTTTTAGCCTTTTCCAGTTTTTGTTACAAGGATTTTGATGATATAGGGTGGAGTTATTTATGGATCCGCCAAAATTCAATTTTTGTCTTTTAACGATTCAGTGGCGATTGATAAATTGATGTGCGTGGGTTAGGGTTTGGTTGGTTGTTGCAGAGAAATAGTAAGGGATCGGGGTTTTCTGATATTATTTTGGCAATTTTTTCTGTCTTGTATTTCTCTGTGTTGAGGGTTTCAAGGCTGTGTTGACAGGAATAAAAACATAGTAAGCTTTTCATTACTGCTGTGGCGGTGATAGGGTTTTAGGTTTCCTTATTACAAATGCTTGGTGATAGGGATTTTAAGGTTTTAATGACAGTGATAGGGTGTTCATTTTTTACGTTATTTCAATGGCAGTGATAACGTTTAAATGTTTTCATTATTACAGTGTCAGTGATACGGTTCTAATGTTTTCATTATTACAATGGCAATGATAGGGCTTGATTTTTGGTTGTTTGATTATTTGAGCTCTTGGTTTGTTCTGAAGGTTGAGTAGGGTTGATAAAGAAGGATGCCGAAGAACAAGGGAAAGGGAGGTAAGAACAGGAAGAGGGGAAAGAATGAAGCGGATGATGAGAAGAGAGAATTGGTGTTCAAGGAAGATGGGCAGGAGTATGCGCAAGTCCTCCGGATGCTTGGCAATGGCCGCTGTGAAGCTCTTTGCATTGACGGAACTAAGCGTCTCTGCCATATCCGGGGCAAGATGCACAAGAAGGTCTGGATTGCTGCCGGGGACATTGTCCTGGTAGGGCTCAGGGACTATCAGGATGATAAGGCCGATGTCATCTTGAAGTACATGCCCGATGAGGCCAGGCTTCTCAAAGCCTACGGCGAACTCCCAGAGAATGTCCGTCTGAATGAGGGTATAGCAGGTGGTCTTGACGAAGATGAAGAAGGCGGTGCGGATGACTACATCGAATTTGAAGACGAAGACATTGACAAAATCTAATTATGTTTGTCTTCACTACAAATGTTATGTAGCATAGATTGTTCTTATATATCTTAGCTTTCTTCAGGTATGCTTCTTTGGATTTTATAGAAGATTGGAGTGTAACCTGTGATTTTGAAGGTAATGATAACTTGATTTGCAATTTGGAAATGGTTATTTTCTGCTGTATCTTGGTTGAATATTTGTTAGAACTCTGAGATAACAAAGATGCAAGTGATGACTACAGTCAATTTAGATGAACAAAATCTAATTAATGCAATACAACTGTTGCACATCTTAGAAGAGTGTTCGAGCTCCATGTTATTATCTATATTATACTATTTTGAGTTTTAGGTTGATTAGAAAATACTGCATCCTGCTACAATATTGAAGGTCTGAGCTTTCTTCAGGTATGCTTATTTGGATTTTATAGAAGATTGTAATGTAGCTTGTGCTTTTGAAGGTAATGATAAAACTTGATTTGCAATTGGGAAATGGTTGTTTTCTGCTGTGTCCTGGTTGAATATTTCTTAGAACTCTGAGATGACAAAGGTGCTAGTGATGGCTACAGTCAATTTAGATGAACAAAATTCGATTAATGCAATACTACTGTTGCACCTCTTTGAAGAGTGTTCTAGCTCCATGTTATCTATATTATGCTATTTTGAGTTTTAGGTTGATTAGAAAATACTGCATCCTGGTGCAATATTGGAGGTCTGAGCTTTCTTCAGGTATGTTTATATGGGTTTTATAGAAGATTGTAGTGTAGCTTGTGATTTTGAAGGTAATGATAACTTGATTTACAATTGGGAAATGGTTGTTTTCTGCTGTGTTTTGGTTGAATATTTCTTAGAACTCTTAGATGACAAAGATGCTAGTGATGACTACAGTCAATTTAGATGAACAAAATTTTGGTTGAATATTTCTTAGAACTCTTAGATGACAAAGATGCTAGTGATGACTACAGTCAATTTAAATGAACAAAATCTAAATAATGCAATACAACTGTTGCACATCTTAAGAGTGTTCTAGCTTCATGTTATCTATATTATGCTATTTTGAGTTTTATGTTGATTGGAAAATACTTTATCCTTGTGCAATTGGTTGTTTTGACTGGCTCTTCTTTATGCAATTCTGATAGTTGTACTCTCACACGGGAGAAGAGAATGTTGAAGGGTTACCTAAAATGTGTTTTGTTCCTTAATATTTTTGCATGTCGAACGGTTCCACAAATTGTGTTTAGTTTCAAAATGTGCGTTTTTCATTCAATGAAAGAGATGATGGATCAATGCCATATTTTCAAGTTGTAATACACCGTTGATTGGGAGAGTTGTTCAATATTTGTAAAGGTACTTTTCAGGCTACAGGATTAGAAGAAATCTAAGTTGATATCTCTTTTCATATACACCATCTGTCCAAGGTAATTTTGATCCCAAGTGCATTATAGTCTTTCTGCATAAAATCTCCAGGATTGGATCCAATTAGGGAGCATAAAATCTAATGACCCTAAATACGCGTCAAGAAAGGGAAAGAGGTTCAAGCTTGGCAATGACCGGTGGGAAGACCCAAAATCCCGAGTCGGCCGGATAGGAAAGAGAGCAATGCTGACGGATCTAACCGTACCCTGGACACCCTCTCGAAGTAATGAATAAGGAGATGGAGTAGGGCTCAACGCTATTGATCATCGTTATAGAATCAATAGAGCTTGTTTAGCATTTGATTCAGAAAGGACGAGTAGGGGCAGTCAAAACCATAGATGGAGCGACACTATGCTATCCTTTTTAAAAATGATTTAAAACTTAATTATTCTTATAATGCAGATTGAGACATAGTGTGTATGCATACGTTCAAAAATTGTTTTACAATTATATTAAAAAATTAAATAATAAATAAATAAATACAAGACAAGAAAGACAAGATTTTTTTTTAATTTCTGGTATAGGGATCAATACAAGAGAATGACTTCAATCTCACAGAAATCTCAAAACTGTGGGTATTGTCTTCAATCTAACATAAATCTCAAAACTGTGGGTATTGGCTTGAATCTTTCAAAACTGTGGGTATTGGTTTCTTGAATCTTTCAAACAAATTTTGGTTTCTTGAATTTTTTAAACAAAAATTGAAACAAATTTTGGTTTCTTAAATCTTTTAAACAAAGATTTAATCTAGGAAAGATATAATTTAATCTCATCTTTAATCTAATTAAAAAGTACAAACATTAATAAATATTATAAAATACTTTTCTATCTATAATTAAAAAGGTTTATTAACTATTTTAGGAAGACCTTGAAACATCTAGTAACATCCATTACTTAGAAAAGTTTCTCTTGAATAAATTTTACATTTAATGCAAATGCAACTTTAGTTGTTTTAAATGTGAAAATTTTAAAATATGTGAAATGTTTTAAATATGAGATTAACATTCATTGTTTTAAATGTGTGAAATGTTCTAATTAAGAAATACAAACATTAATGAATATTATAAAATACTTTTTTCTCTATAATTAAAAAGGTTTACTAACAATTTTAGGAAGACTTTGAAACATCTATAACATCAACTTTTTAAAAAAGAGATTACTAAAATAACAATTTTAGGAAGACTTTGAAACATTTAGTAACATCAACTATTTAGAAAAGTTTCTCTTGAATAAATTTTACATTTAATGCAAATGCAACTGTTCTAAATGTGTGAAGTTTTCTAAATATGTGAAATGTTCTAAATGTGAGATTAACATTCGTTGTTCTAAATGTGTGAAATGTTCTAAATGTTAGATTAACATGGAAATCAGCATAGGGCTAACAATATATGTCAACATTGAGATCAATGGCCATATGTGTAAAGAAGTTGGAAAAGGAGCCATTAACACTTTGTAATTCAAAAGAAACATTATATCTAATCTAAAGTATTTATTCTTAAGAATTAAAGAATTAAATATTAATAGTTTGTAAGACTAATAGTTCGTCCCATCCACTCACATAGAATGATCTTCCACTTGTCATTGATAATAAAAAAAATAATTTTAATTTTTTTCAGGGGAAATAATTTAATATCCTTGTACTAAGGGCTAAGAGAGTCTTGAATGATAATGAAGACTTCAAATTTGAGTGTCTTGAATGACGATGAAAACTTCAAATTTGATCCTCGGTGGGTATTTCAATCCTAAACTATTTAACTAAAGGAAACAACTTGTAGGGGTTGGGAATCTATTCTTCATAAGATTACATTCTTCTATTCATAATTATTAGAATGCTTCGTGGTGATTAAGTGCTCTCTTATTAATTGTTACCGAATAATTTTAAAATTAATTTTATCCATCACTTCACTCGCAAAATCAGTTCATACATAAAATCTTAATGAAAATGTACCCAAATGAGTCAAAATGTCTATCAAACTTATTCAAACTTCAACCCAACTTAATTATAGATGATGGCCCATAGATTTTCCCTCAATTATTATTTTCCATCAATTCATCATGACCTCTTTCATTTTAATGGTGAATGATTAATAATTAAATATAAAATTAATTTATATTTAACTTTCATTACCCATTTCTGCTAAGTCTCACTTAACTAAGCTAATTACTATCATAACTAAGGTTCGCAATCTATTTTTAACAAATAAAAAATAAAAAATTAAAGAATATGCACCATCAATAAGAGTCTTTAGCTTAACTTGAGGTTTTAATTATTCCAACAAAATAAAACATATGAGATCACATGCTTAAAGTTTGCAATCTATCTTTAACAACATAAAATACCCCATAATACGCCATATCAAATGGGACCAGACAATGCACCATCGCTAAGAGTCTCTAGCTTAACTTGAGGTTTTAATTCTTCCAACAAAATAAAACATATGAGATCGCATGCCTAAAGTTTGCAATCTATCTATAACAACATAAAATACTCCATAATACGCCATATCAAATGGGTTGATTAATAAATTATTAGAGAGATTCTCCCCAAGTTGTTCCATTGGTTGTCTTTTTAATAGACCTTATGTTACATGTTTCAAGTTTGTATTTAACATTTATGTTTCAAGTTGTATATAACATTTGAATAAGTTGTATCAAGAGGTGTTTTCCACTCTCTATTATGAGATAGGTGTATAATTCCTTTTGTGTTCAATATGGAGTTGACACATGATATTAAAAATAAAATTTCTCCTCCCCCTTATCTTTATATAAAGTAATTGAAAGTAAATTCTTTTTTATTTCGTTGATAGATGCTTTCTACATCCTACTATGTGGGGATGTGTAATTCCTTTAGTGCTTAACATGTAGTTGACATGTCATTTACAAAAAATATTAATAACAAAAAAATATTTCAATGTCAACCATACTATATATATATATATATATATATATATATATATATTCAAGGGTGTTAGGGTATAATCTAGCCATTGCTAGATTTGTAGGCCAAAGTCGATTGCACAAGCTGCAAATTAGAGAAAATTCATTGTCACTTGCATTAAGAGGGGTGTGATGTATTAGACCTCAAATTATTGATGGTCGTCGCCCAAGATGAAGCCAAGCTATTGTCGTGAGTTGTGTATTCATGGGCGTGTGTGGTTTTAGAATTATCGAAGTCATTCGTTTAAGATGGGCATCTTTGTTAAAAAATGGAGGCCTTTTGCTCTTTGGTCCGGTCTTTGAACTCTCATAAAATAAATCAACCCCATCAAAGGAGATTTGTAAAACAATTCAAATCCATTCCTCAACTGGATCTCCCATCTTCGGAACTAAAAAGGAAATCCCTCATTTTGTTTAAATGTGCTTTGATAGGAAAGTTTACAAGCCTTTGGCCTAGTCCAAAAGCCGTGGAAACTTGGGTGGTCGAGCATTGGTCTCTTAAGATTAAAGGACATCTATTATCGTTTGCTTTTGCCCATGGCTATTTTTTTTTATAAAGAAGAGAGATTTGATATTCCNAGTTTACAAGCCTTTGGCCTAGTCCAAAAGCCGTGGAAACTTGGGTGGTCGAGCATTGGTCTCTTAAGATTAAAGGACATCTATTATCGTTTGCTTTTGCCCATGGCTATTTTTTTTTATAAAGAAGAGAGATTTGATATTCCATTGTAACACCCTAGTTTTGATCCCAAAAAATGTAATGTATATATGTGATTTAGGCAATGAGTCAGATGGATGATGGCCGAGTAATGTAAATGATGTACCTAAAAGTTATTAATAAAAATACATCATTGGTTGCGAGACGAGGTGGACTAAAATGATGGGGGATATGACTCCACGAGAGAGAAACAAGAGGGGGCTAAGGGGGCCAAAGCTTGAAAATGATATATTTTATTGTAACCCAAAGTCTTATACCTTGACTTATGCAAAAGGACAAATCAACCTTGGGATATGTGCCAAGGTAATTAGGTGGAGTTCTTGGAGTGCCAAGTGGCTAGTTCGAGCCATGCATACTTTTTCGCTAGTTTTGGGAGTGAACCATCAATTATGTTGTTCATTCTATCATCACAGGAATTTGGTATGAGTTGCAAGGGAGAGAGCTAAGCTGGTAACTAAAGGTTGAGATTGGCTGCACATATTTTTGTTGTGAAATTGCCACTGTGAACCCCATTGATATTTTCCTAGCCAGTTTGTGTTGGAGCCCAGGAAAGAAGTGTGATAGTCTAAGGGGATTGCATTATTTGGGTTGTGCAGATTAAAGGGGGAAAGATAGATGGTGATTTGGGATGGTTATGTGAATGGGCGGATTGTGAAATTAGTGGTTCATTGGGCTAAGAAAGGGGATCATAGACAACCTTAGGAGCTCATTAGTCCTTGTGGATACATAGCCCCAACTCGAGGGTGGCCTATTGCAAAAAGACTTGGTGCAATAGAGGTTACGACTCAGAGGAATGTCCCACGCTTGCAACCAATTGTTGTCCATTATATACAAAGGATAAGTGTTGTTTATATGTGTCTATGCTATTTTACTGTGTGTATTTATGTATTTAAAATGTTCTACATTTAATGAATTGTTGTGTATATATATTTTTGAATCTTAAATGTAAATTAAGTAATAGCTTGTTTATTTGCATCATATGACAAGACAAAATATTAATTGGTATTAGAGTTATGCATATTATGAATTGAAGGAAATTGGTGAAAATTTCTAGCACCCCACCATCCCAATTGGAATAGGGGTGGTCGGGCACGTTACATGTTACATTCGCTCTGGACCATATTTTATGGGATCAAAGGAATGTATCTGGCACCATGGTTCCTAGACTTCAATCAAGAAGAGGAAATTATAGCAACCTCACTGTGGGTTAGATTTCCTCATCTCCCTCTAATTTTCTTAGATGACTACACTCTTAAAGATATTGGAAATAAATTGGGTGGATTCATTGATTGAGCAGAACCAAAGGAAAATTTGTTTTCTCGTGCAAGAATATGCATGGAGGTGGATTTTGATAATAGACTCCGAGAGGCTCTACAAATCAATATTGTTTGGTGGAGCCATCATCATGGAATATATTATGAATAGATTACATTCAAGTGCAATATATGTCACGTTGATGTACATTTTGCCAAAAGTTGTCCAAAAATTGAGGAGGAGCAACTTCTGTCAAAGCAAAAGCTAAGAAAAGAACCCGAGTTCAAGATGGTCTCATGCAGGTGCAAAAATTTTCATCCTAAGCGCTTGCCTCAGTCAAAGACACCTAAGAGGGTTTGACCACCTCAAAAAATAATCAATTTGAAGTTCTTGTGAATCTAGAGGCTTCCATAAATCTAGAAGACATGGATAAGGAATCCAAAAATGAAGCAGTTGAACCCAACTTTTAATCAACGTGCCTTAATAATGGCATAGGTCCATCCTCCAAGGATCTTTAGACCAGATTCTCTAGCAAAAAAGGAAACAAAAGATGGAGAGGAGGAAGAAGAGGAGGTAGAGGAAATAGAGGAGGAAGAAGAGGAGGTAGAGAAAAGAGAGGAGGAATAAGGGTTTACTTTGAATCTTTTAAATCCTTTGTCAAAATCCTGAAGAAAGCTTTGAATCCCTTCCCTACTTTCACAAGGGAAAGGAAATCCAATCGGGAACAATGACTTATGAGGAAAAAAAAATCTTCTCGGGCTAGACACTTTTGGATTATACTTTTCTCAAGGAAGGGACTACAACTATCAAGTGATAGCTATGTTTTGTTTCTGTACTTTTCTTTGTAATAAATTTTTAAGAATCTATTCCTATGCTCAGAAAATTGGCAAGAAATGTCCTTATAGGAAAATTCACCTTCTCTCCTCTTAGCTCTTTGATGGGAGAAGGAAAAATCTGCAAAAACTACAAGATTAATAAAATTCCGAGTCAACACCTTTTGTATTCTTATTGCTAGCTTTGCTACAACTTTTTTTAATAAATATTTCCCAATTTCGGTTACAAAAAAATGTTTAATGTTAGTGACAATTTATTATTTAATAATGTAGCTAATGGATAATGAATAATGAATAATTATATTGAAATATAAAATGAATTAATTATATATTATCGATTTACTACATCATTGTCATTGTTCATATGTAAATCTTTTTAGAATGTTAAACATTTTACATTTTCAACTTTTTAAGGTTTTTCATCACCAAAATTAGATCTATATTTAACTTTCATTTCCCATTTCTAAGTCTCCAACTCAACTTTAATTATTTCCATAGCTAAGGTTTGAAATGTGTTTTTAATAAAATTAAAAATAGGATATTAAAGAGTATGGCACCATTGCTAAGGGTCCATTGGTTGTTTTTTCAATAGGCGTAGCACCCCTCACTACTAACTCGTAATTTTTTTTTTTGAAACCATTAATTGAAATGCATGTAACAGGCTAAAACGTCCATGCATGTAACAACAATTCCAAACAAACATGAATGCAACTAATTAAACATACACACAATAACATGTAATTGCTAAAAAACACAGAGTTTATGCACAACAATTTAAACCCATAAATAAATATATTGAATTGAGATAAAACACTTATCTTTTAAATCAAATGTGAAACCAGCTGCAAAGGACAAACGTTCCGCCCAACCATAGAATTACTACTTCAAATCTCAACAAGTCACCCTCGAGCTAGGGCTAGGAATCCATAAGAAAGGGTGTATCATAAAGGTGTTTATTATCCACTCACAACAAGCTAGTTTCCTACATCCATCCCAATCCACCGACTCTCTTCCCCACAACCCAAGGAAAGGGATCTCCTTCTTTGTTACAAAGTCCCTCATGATATCCCCCTTCCCTCCAGGTCTCCAACATAGTTTGATTAGGAAACTCTCTTGCTAGGGACTTCAAGGAATTACAATTGCAACAAGAAACTCTCAGTAGCAAATCATTTGCTCTGCACAACAAAACCCACTCTACAAGACTAACAACCTACTTCTTTATACATTTTACAACTCCCACAAGCTTCCCACAAAACCCACTATGGCTATCTTCCAATTCTAGCACTCAACACCCTCTTCATGTCCCAAAATTTGCATGTAAAAACTTTTCATATTCCTTGATGTTGATTGTACTGAGCCCCATGCTCTTAATAACTATGTGAAATGTATTTTCACCCAACCCTATTACATGTATTCAATGATTGAGACTTTAATACACTCAAAAGAAAAATACAAGGTTCATACCAACAAATGCTAATAAAAATGAAGTGGCATGGGATTTACAGACATGAATAATTCCCCCTTAGATCCCCCTCTTGTTGAAGCTTAGTCTCCATGACTCTGTCCATGTCCATATGCAGTTGACATTACAATTTATTTTATTGATTCGATATACAATGTTTACATATTGCATCGCTTGGCCCATGACCATATATCATATTTACATTATACATCACTAAACTAGATATTAAAAGCATGGATGTTACAATGGGTGTTATGTTAAACGCTTCAAGGTATAATCAACATGTTATGCTTCAACTTGTATATAACATTTGAGTAGGTTGTATGCAACATTGGAGTAATGTTAATAGTCTTTGATTAGGGAAATTTATCATTGAATGGTGTAACTAATAAATAATGAATAACAATTAATTATTTTTTCAAGAGAAAAAAGCTTAAATTTTATTAAGGTAAAAGGTAAATAAAATTTGCATTATGAAGAATGCATGAAAAAAACATGAATTTAGTCTTGAAACCCTTCAACCAAAAAAGATGAAAAAGCGTAGCTAAGTGGCCCAATAAAAGTAGACCTTCTATAAGGAGAACCTTGTATATGAGCATCAGGCTGATAAAAACCAGCATCAACAAATTGACTGAAACAACCTCAGGTGAGAAAAAAACAACCAAATATGAGAAAAACATTGAAGAGTCCTTCCGATATAAGAGATCGTAAAAAAACTCAACCRAGAAAAAGCAGCAAAGGYAGACCCCAAARAAACATTGGACAGACCAAGMCAGAGCGACATATAATCCTCGCAAGAACCAGAAAYAGAGGGACAATTCAAAGAGTCATGCATCCACAGATAGGGATACAACACCCCACATCACAATGAAAGAAGCCAGAAGTTGCACGCCCAAAAAATGACCTCAAAGTGTTGACCCACCATCAAAAATCAACACTGCACACCCAAAAKATGGACCTCAAAGCTCTGGCCCAACCATCGAAAAGAGGTAGAAACCCCAACATCCGCTACACAAATCTCCAGATCCCAAGAAAAGAACAAAGACCCAAACSCTAGCCACCAAAGCACTGGAAAAGACGCATCTTTGAAAGTGCATGAGACCCTGAAGGATCCAACCGAGAAAAGGAAAAAAAGGGGGGGCCACAAGGAATACTGTGGCAAGGAAGAGAAGCCCAAGACAACCCAGAACGACTGAAAGATTAGCAACGAAGCAGGACAACCCCAAATCCGCCCCACGCGAAAGAAACTAGATCCACGTAGAAGATAGACCGGTCTCCATGAACCAAAACTGTAGAGGAAAAGTGCATAGAACCCACTACAAGCCACTGGAACATGAGCCACTCAAACAAACCTAAAAGCAATGCACTAGATCCACCCTATGACTAGATCCTTCGTAGGAAGCAAGAAGAATAAGAAGGGATTGCGTGTGCATCAATGAAAAACAACCTTCGACAACAGAACGAGCCCATGAGGAGGAGGAACAGGGGAAACGCTCTGGCTCGAAGAAGAAGCTCCTGCAAAAACTGGAAGCCTCCGACATGGGATGCAGCTAGGGAAACCCTGCCGCAGAGCCCCATCGAATAAAAATTAATTATATTGAAAAATAATATTTATTAATTATACGATAATAAATTTTGATAAAGATATTTGTTAATGTTTAATGTTAGTTTTTGGATTGTGAGATTCATGAAGGAGAAGGGTGATCTTCTTAGGGTTTAGGCTTTAAGTTAGACATCGCCCGATTCATAGGCTAAAGTTGATTGGAAAAGCCACAAATAAGAAGAAATTTGTTGTCTCTTGCATTCACGGATGTAAAGTATTAGATCTACAAGTATTGAAGGTTTTTGTGTGATTTGAAGCCAAGGTGTCATTGTGAGCTAAGTATTCAAGGGTGTGGGGTTTTGAATCAATTGTTCTAGAAATGGTGAAGCTTGTCACTGCCTCTTGCAGAAATTGATTTATTTGTTCAAGATGGGAGATGTCAACAAATTGGAAATGGAGGCCTTTTGCTTTTTGGTTCTATCTTTGGCCCCTCATAAAAGAAATCATCTTCATCAAAGGAGATTTGTAAAATGGTTGGAAGTCATTCCTTAATTAGATATCCTACCTTCAGAACTAAGAAGGAAAGCCCTCATTTTATCTGAGTGTGTTTTGATAGGAAAGTTTACATGCCTCTAGCCTAGTCCAAAAGCTTTGGAAACTTGGGTGACTAAGAATTGGTCTTCTAATATTAAAGGATAGGTGTTATCTTTTGCTTTTGGCCATGGCTATTTTGTTCCTTTTTTTAATAAATAAGAGTGGGATTTGATATTCCTCTTTGGACCATATTTTATGGGATTTAGAGGAATGTATCTAGCCTTGTGGTCCCTATATTTTGATCCAAAAGAGGAAATTACAATAGCCTTGATGTGGGTTAGATTGCCTCATCTCCCTCTAATTTTGTTGGGATGATCACACTTTTAGAAATATTGGAAATAAATTGGATAGATTCATTGACTAAGCATAACCAAAAGGAAATTTGTTTTCTTATGCAAGAATATGCATGGAGGTGGATTTGGATAAGGGACTCCCAAAGGCTTTACAAATAAATATTGATGGGTGGAGTCATAATCAAATCCTAGATTATTAACATATTCTATTCAAGTGAAATATATGTCATGTTTATGGATATTTTTCCAAACGTTGTCCAATAACCCAAGAGGAGTAGCCTTCTTCAAAGCAAAAGTGAAGAGAAGAAACCGAGTTGAAGATAGTCTCGAGCAGGTGCAATAGTTCTTAACATAAGGGGCTTCCTCAGTGAAAAATATCCCAAGAGGGTTTTCCCACCTCAAGAAATAATCAATTTGAAGTTCTTGGGAATCTAGAGGGCTATGTAAATCCAAAAGACATGGGGAAGGAATGTGAAAAGGAGGTAGTTTAACCCAAGTTTGAATTAGCACATCCTAATAATGGCACAAATCTACCCCCCTAAGGATATTGAGATTAATTCTCCAGCAAGAAAGGAAGCATAATATGGAGAGGAGGAACAACAAGATGCAAAGGAAATAGAGGAGAAAGAAAACAAGGCAGAGGAAATAGAGGTAGAAGGGGACTAGGAAAAGGAACCAGATCCAGTCACGAGGGTTCACACTGAATCTTCTAAATCCTTTGTAAGAGATCCTAAAGAAATCTCCAAATACCTCCCCTCCTCTCACAAGGGGAAGGAATTCCAATTGGGAACAAATGACTTATGAGGTAGAAAAAAAATTCGCTCAGGATATTGGACACTTATGGAATATAATTTGCTCAAAGCATAGTTACCAACTTGACAAGAACCCTTAAGAGTTCTCATTTTTTAGAGTTCAAATTTTGTTGCTATTTTTATCCCCATTTAAAAAAGTGGTGCTACTAGTAGCACTTTTGATTTTCAAGGTCTAGCGTCATAATGTTGTCAACAAAAACCCTAAAATCAACCTTCAAAATGAATAAGACAATGGAAGAGGAGGTATCGAAAGCCGTAGTGTTGGCGACCCTCTTGTCAATGCAGAAGGGGAAAAGTTTAGGATGTGACAGACTTACAGCTGAATTTTTTATTGGTTTTTATGATCACATAAAGGATGATCTACTTAAAGTAGTAAGAGAATCTCATGCCTTAATGAAGGTATTGAGTTCTCAAAACTCTACTTTTCTTGCACTTATACCAAATAATCAAGATGGGACCCCTTTGATAGCTATAGGCCTATATCATGTTGTACAAAGGTGATAGCTATTGGGTTAAAGCCGATTTTAAGCGATGTGATATTAGTTGAACATTTCGTATTTCTCCAGAAGAGGAAAATTCACGATGCAATATCCCTTGCACATGAGGCTCTTCACTCAATTAAGTTACTAAAGCAGTCTGCAACCATTCTCAAGATCAATCTCTCAAAATATTACGACAGGTTCAATTGGACATTTCTGTTGATGATTACAGCTATGCGAGACATTCTCCAACTTACAAACCTGTGAGAAGTGGATCATTGCAGTTATGTGAGACTTTCTCCATCTTACAAACCTGAGAGAAAGCCCCTAAGAAGGGTGTGTGGTTCCTATACGAGACAGAGATGGAACGTAGATATGACCTTCTCCATACAGAGAGTTGAGAAGAACTCCAGATGATTCTCTTGTGTAACACAGTGAGAAAGGTGATCTGCAGAGTTGGACGTGTCTATGGCTGAGCACAAGGTGAATGTGTGAAATCCCAAAGTGCTGGGTGCATCGTCATGAGAACATAAATGAAGATGATGTATTAGCCTCCTCTGAGAAGAAGAGTTGACGAGAAACTCCAGATTACTCTCCTGTGTAATGTAGTGGGAAAGAAGATATGTTGAGTGGATGTTCTTGTGGACGAGCACAGGTGAACGTGATCCTAGTGGCCAAGCACTAGTGAAGAAGTGGTTCTTCTATGTAATGCAGTGAGCCAGAGATATGGACATCCCTATGGATGTGCCCCTATTGGATGAGCACTAGTGGGTGTATTATATCCCTTGCTATATTGTTCAAGAGTCAGACCTACCTATAACCCTAATTGTAATGTAAAGGGTACAGGTCGACCCCACCTTAATGTGACTAGTAATTAATGTAAAAGATGATTAATCTGGTTAATATTAATTATATTATAATCTAGTGAGGTCGGACCTATTGTGCCAATAGACACTTCTGTTGACAGGTTCAGTCTAGTATAAGTAAAGGTAAATTCCCCATTGAGGAATCATATCTTTCATGTGAGTTTGGAAATTTCAGCAAGTACACCTTCTTGGGAAAAGTGCACACCTCTCTTGGGCATTAGTCTTCTAGAGTTTGAGCACCTTATTGTGTGCTAGGTTTTCTTGGTGGTGAAGGTATTTCTGTTGAAGAATATAACAAAGGATTTGGCTGGCTTTTCTTCCCTTGTTGAGAAGGGTTTCCTAGGATACTTCTTGTGTTCTTGTGCATGGTGCTTCTTCTTGTGATCTTGGTTGCTGCAACATTAATGGTTATGGTTGAATGATAAAAATGGAATGAACTTCATAGTTAACCTTACTTATTGAAAAATAAACATGGTATCAAAGCATAGGTCTTGAAGAACCCATTTCACAAACAACTTTCAACCATTCTCTCTCTCTCTCTCTCTCTCTCTCTCTCTCCTGCATAAACTGTACAACCCTCCTAGGGTTTCCAGAAATTTCGTATGGCCTACCCTTCTGGGGGGTTTCAACACTTTTCACTTGGATGTTAGGCATAAAAATAGGATATGAGTGTACAACCTCCTTCACCACACCTCCAACAAGATCCAGATTGCATTTCTGAGCATTTTGACTTTTTGTCCCTAGGGTTTCACTAAATTCTGCACAAATTTCAGAATTAGGGTTTCTGCAACTCCTTGAAGGAGATCTTCAACTCACCAATGTTCTCCTATATTTCAATGGCTTATTGTTGGCAGTCATAAGTCCAACTAAACCTAAAAGTGCTAGCCTAGCCCAACCGTTAGGTTTGTTAGAATATAAGTGGATGTGATCGTTTTACCATTGACAATACCCTTGTCACCCAACCATAGGCTGAAGCCACCCTTTGAGCACCTTAACCTTGACAGAGAATCACTCTGGAAGCAAACCCTAGGCTAGATAGCCAAATAAAGGGTATCACACCTTTCCCCAAGGATAACGCATCAACAAGAGCTGATCATATAGTCCAAACACTAGCCAAGAGATAGTCCAAGCGTAATTGCTAGCTGCAGCAGCTGCAACAGAAGTTCTCCTCCAAACCTGCGCAAAAACTGGGCAACTGCAGTGCGCACAAGTGATGCTCTGCAATTTTGAGACTGCCTGCCAGAATGAGAACCAACCTCCTGTATTTATACTAATTCTGGCTAACTGCCTGGGTCGACTTCTCATTCTGGGTATCTATCTGTTCAATATATATTATTATTTTTGGCTGACTTCTTCTCTTGGAGGCTAATAACATAATATAAATTATCTTCTTGAGCCGAAAAGTCTTCTAGGGTTATTAGGCAACTCATTAGGGTTTCTTCTTGCTTCCCAGAGTATTCTATCCTTGTCAGGTTTACACGTGGAGGTAAATACCTCCCACAGCTACCATAATATCAACACTCCCTCCTAGCTAGGGAGGTATTACAGGTAATGGTCTTGAGCACAAAAATATACCATTCACCTGGTAGCATTAACATAGTTGTATAGACTAGATCATGAGCACCATCATCATCATCAGTGTCATCAACTGCATCATCTCTCGAAACCATACTCTATTTGAGTAATCAGACATGATTCTCACTCCACAGAGTGATACAAGAGCCATTCTTCTAATCTAGATGAGTAAATGTTCTAAACCATTTTCCGTCTGGGAAATCTCTGTCCTTTGATTATCCATCTAGTTGATAATCATTTCCAATACTGCTGATAGTCTTCAAGGCAATCGAAACAAAATAGAACAAAACTGTGTCTATCCATAGTAGTACATAACTACAATCCAGTGGTACACTACCACACCAAGTAACACACAAGTACTTGATCAACAACGTATAGTCATGAATAGTGGAACACATCCACCACAATAGTATACATCTACTGTCATATAATATTCATAACAATCATCTGATATCAACCTACACAGAAACAATGTTATGATATAAATTGAATCATCTGGGCCAATCTTTCACTCACATCTGTGAGATATGAAATAATATCTTCCCTCAGAGTAGAACAATGAGATATCTGGACTATTCTTCTCAAGCAAGGAAAAATAACTGTCCTGTCTTCTGAACCTGGACCATTCCCCACCCCGAGCCATTCTTCCTACACTAATCAAAGTGCACCCTGGAGAGAATGTATAAACCCTAAGGAATGCCTGTCCTTGATTGCTGAGCCTGGACCATTCCCCACCCTGGTCGATTCCTCCTACACCAATCAAAGTGCACCCTGGAGAGAATGTATAAACCCTAAGGAATGACTCTTCGTTCCATTTCCTATGTTAACCACAAGAGGAAAAGACTGTCCTGTACCAACCTCCAAAACGAACCATTCCTCATGTTAACCACAAAGAGAAATCATTGTCCGATGAGGCGGGCCAATCTTCTTGAGTAACCCTCAAGAAGAGAGGCTACCCTAGACCACTCCCCATGTTAACCACAATGGGAAGTTGTTGTCTATGATACATCAACAATCTGGACCATTTCCCATGTTAACCACAATGAGAAATTGCTGTTCGTCAGAAATCTCAATCCACTTTCTGAACTGGAAAGGAAACTGCTCATCCTGGACCATTTTTCGAACTGAAAAATGACTGTCCATAAGTCAATACATATCAGTTCTCCCTCCCAACCTGGGAATTATCTCTTCCTTTTTTTATAAGGAAGTCGTCTCCACGAGCTCCATCTTGAGTATACAAAATATTTTATCTTGGACAAAAGCTTTACCAAGAAGTTTGTTTATTTGCTCATCTGTGGAGATATGTATTGGAGAACCTCTTTCTCCTTTCTGAACTTCATCACGGATAATGTAATGCTTTATTTCAAATGTACTTCATTCTGGAGCACTGGTTTTCTTTGAAGGATTCATGTAGCTCTGATCAATAAAATATATCATTGTTGGAAAACTGGAACATATCCATGTGGCACTTCTTCTATCATCATGAGATTTGATCTTTTGAGTAATCATCTTGATACAATATATTGTTATAGGAAATCTTCACCATGCTTCTGCTGTGCACTGGAGGTTCTCCACCAAGTTATTTTATTCCATATTCATACAAGGGTCTCTTTTTGGTATGCCTCAAAGTCTTGAGGTTCCTCTTCATATGCTCTTTGTTCAATTTCTATGGAGAACATTCTTTGCATTCATTTGATGTAGAACTCCAACCCATGGATATTGCAGATGATATAAGGACTCATGTATAGGTATGTATGGTTTAATGGAACAAGTAATCGTCATAGTATTCTCCCTCCATCTGGGAGAACCTCTAGTCTTCAATCTCGCAATGCTTTCATTCATAAGTCTTTCATACACTATTCTTCATCACAACTTTCAGTTCCTCTTCTTGATTTCTTTTAGTGAGTTCATATCAGGCTGGTAATCTTGTGATTCTTGATACAATGACTGGTTTTTCAAGCTTCTCTTCTTTCTTGGAATCTTCATGTTCTTCCTCATGTTTTTCTTTATCTTTTGGGTCCATGGAGTTTCTTATAGATTCCATGCCCTAAAGATTCTACTTCTTTATTTCATCATAGGATCACAGATCTGGATGGACAACCAGGGATACTTTAAGGCTTCTCTTCAAAGAAGACTTCTTCTGAGGTTGAACTGAGCACGTACTGTCTTTCATGGTTACTGCCATGGATATATACTTCATCATCTTCAATGGATCATAGGATTATCTCTCTCCTAATCCTTGCTTCATGTATGAGTGCATATAATCGGCTCCCTCCATCTAACAGAGTCCACACTTCTGTCTGCATCCTTGTTGTCTTCTGCAATATATAATTGGCTCTCTCTGTATAACATAGTCCACACTTCCATTTTGTTGTCTTCTACAAAACTTCATAAGTCTTTCTTCAATTTCCTCTTGATTGTTGACTTCTTTCCGTCTTTGCTTCTTCTCAGTCTCTTCATGATTTATTCGGCTCATCTTGAAATAGTTTCCATATGATTTGCTTGATGTATTTCATTCTTTCATGTATTATCCAATGATATCAATCCTTATCTTGTTGTTATTCCATCGATATAGTTCTTCTTGGAACACATTATCTTCCAAGAGATAGATATACAAGATATGTACAGAGACTATGTAAACAAGATATGTACAAGGAATAAGAAGAGTATTGTTACCTTCAGAAGAATAATTCTCTTTCATCATGCTTAGTCTTCTTTGTAGGTTCCTTTTCTTCCGAAACTGATGCTTCTTGTTTCTCCTTCCTTTTCTTTAGCTCGGGATAATTATTCTTGTAGTGGCCATACTTTCGACAGTTGAAGCATTGTACTTTTGAAATGTCTTTCTCTTGATTTGGCTTCCTCCTTGAACCAAACTTCCTTTTGTTCTTGAAATTATTGAATCTTGCTGTGAAGGCTTGATCATCATACTTCTTTTGGGGTTTCTCTTTTGCACTGATCCTTGATTCTTCTTGAGAACAGTAAGTCCAAATTTCTTCAAATGTTGGATACTCCTTCCTTGTGTTCATGCTTACGACAAATGCATCCCACATCTTGGAAAGACCATTGAGTACTATGTTTACCAATTCCTTCTCTGAGATGATCTCTTCAATAGCTTGTAGTTGATCTCTTAACTGAGATATTCTCACAAAATATGATGTTATGCTGTCCTCATCATTCATCTTCATGTCATGGAGCTCATTCTTCCGACTCATAACTTGTCCAATATTTCTGACCGAGAAGAGATTTTTAGGGCATCGTACATCTTCTTCGATGAATCAATATGGGAGATGTAGGGTATTAAGTGGTATTTTATAGATTCCACTATAATACTCATAGCATTGATGTCACCGTCTTTGAACTTCTCCGTAGCTGCAACGTTTTGCAGTTCCTTCTCTTTCCCTTCTTCAAACTCTGGTTTCATGATCTTTCCTTTCACGATATCCAACCCTTTATTCTTGGCAAGGATGAGATCAATCCTTGTCTTCAACGCTCTAAAGTTAGAGGCTCCTTCTAACTTGTTCTCTGACTTCATAGAGTAATTCATGGCTTCTTTGACTTGGTCAACCCTAGATTTGACCAAAAGCTCAAACTTCACGTCTTGGCTTTCTGAGGGTACCAAGAGATGCGCTAGGATAGGGTTCACTGATCTATCCAGAGATTAGGTCAATCCCTTCATTTAAGGTGTCTCAACAATAGGATTAGGGTTTCTGCAACTGCACCCACTAGTAACCCTAGCGACAATGCTATGGTGACTGCTCCTGCTAGAAACCCTAGCGACAGTTCTTCAACGAGCTTAATATCCTTACAACTATGTTTCCTTCTAGTGGTTAGACTGAATGAAGGAGGTGTGGGCCCATAACCTGTTAGAATATAAGTGGATGTGCTCATTTTACCATTGACAATACCCTTGTCACCCAACCATAGGCCGAAGTCACCCTCCGAGCACCTTAACCTTGACAGAGAATCACTCCGGAAGAAAAACCTAGGCTAGATAGCCAAACAAAGGGTAGCACACCTTTCCCCAATGATAATGCATCAACAAGAGCTGATCAGATAGTCCAAACACTAGCCAAGAGATATTCCAGGCGTAATTGCTAGCTGCAGCCCTGCAACGACATCTCTCCTCCAAACCTGCGTAGAAACTGGGCGACTGCAGTGCACACAAGTGCTACTCTACAATTTTGAGACTGCCTGTCAGAATGAGAACTGACCTCTTGTATTTATACTAATTTTGGCTAACTGCCTGGGCCGACTTCTCATTCTGGGTATTTGTCTGTTCAATATATATTATTATTTATGGATGACTTCTTCTCTTGGAGGCTAATAACCTAATATAAATTATCTTCTTGAGTCGAAAAGTCTTCTAGGGTTATCAGGCAACTCATTAGTGTTTCTTTTTACTTCCCGGAGTATTCTATCCTTGTCAGGTTTACACGTGGAGGTAAATACCTCTCGCAACTACCATAATATCAACAAAGTTTATTAGCCAAGTTGACAAGGGTTTGTGAAGAATCCAAAAATGAGAAAAATCACAATGGGAGGAAAGCTTGATAATTCAAACAAACTCAATTCTAGGAAGACAAGACCTCAAAGAAATGAAGACATCAACATATCAACACCCTCAGGTATGCACTTGTATATATATTATTTGTATCATTTTCATGAGGATAATTGCAGGACGAAGGAACCTTTTGCTGAAGTCATGGATCCAGAAGGATCTTAGTGCATTCAGAGGAACAACAAACTGGAAGTGAAGACTCCAGGTTTGATTGTTAAAATTTTCATTCCTCTAACCTATATTTCTAAAGTTTGGTACATTACAAGTAAGTGTTGTAGCTGTGACAACAATCCTTAAATTGTTTTGATTCTAGAGATGCACTCATTATTCTCCTTTAAGGAGATATTATTGTTTTGGTTCCTCTTGTTTTCTTGTTCCAGAGAGGTTAAGATCAAAGGAATATGTCTATCCTTCAGAGGGAACCACTTGACTTAGAGGGAGTCAAAACTATTTGATAAAGAGGAAGAATAAAACCATAATTGGGGAAACCAATGCAATAATACATGATCATAATCCTTCTATGATTCTATGGGAAGAAGCATGCATGACACAATATATGTTCAGAACAAGAGTCTTCACCAGACTTTGAAAAACATAACTCCCGAAGAAGTCTTTACCGGAATGAAGCATGAGATCGAACACTTCAGATTATTTGGGTGCCCAATGTATTTTCATGTGCCCAAAGAGAAGAAGTCCAAGCTAGATCCTTTAAAAAGAAAGGATACAATGAATATTAAAAGACATTCCAGATCGACATCCTTGGTTAGAGACAGATTGAGACAAGCAGAGACGTTGTCCTTGAAGAAGAGATATTCTTTCAAAGATCCATAGAATTTCAGATGGAGATTGACAGTAAGACAATACTTTCCCCCCCTTTAGCAATTCAGAGGGAGACAAACATTATTTCAGTTGATCCAATTGCTCCAGTTGATATGTTCAGAGATATTGCAGTAGGGCATAAAAGGCCTACCTAGATTCACTCTTCAAAAGGCAGAGAAACATACAAGCCTCTCAAGGCACATCCCGAGAAAGAAAAAGAGATTCAAAGCTATGCTTAAGTCATGAGCCACTTCATTGATACTGAGCCTCCTTGTCTTAGAGAAGCAAGATGAAAAAACAAAAGAATACGAGTATATCTTAAAGAATGATGTATAAGATATTATTCAGGGACTAGAAGGGAAGTTTGTGGTAACTTCCAAGTGGATCTATAAGATTAAGCATGCAACTGATGGAAGTGTCGAGAAATACAAAATGAGATCTATAACCAAAGATTTCTCACAAACAGAGGGAGTTTTCTATGATGAGACACTTGATCTGGTAAACCCGATACACTTCCATCCGTACTACCATCCATGAGTTGGAAACTATATCAGATAGATAGACTCTTGATGAATTTGGATTTCAATAAGAGTGTTGCTGATCCAAACCTATATTATTACACTGTTGGTGACGAGAGCCTGATTTTGATGACTTATTCAGAAATCCTTGTTGTTGGATACAAGTAATCCTTGAATTTTGAATTCGAGATGAAGAATCTGAGTATGATGCACTACTTCTTGGGACAAGAAGTATGATAGAGGACATATGAGATTTTCCCGAGTCAAGGAAAATATATAGTGAAAATATTAAAGAAGTTTAGTACGATAGAATGCAAAATCCACCGTGATGGATTTAAAGAAAAAGATAGATGATGATTTAGACGAGACTGATCCACAACTGATTGGATCACTGATGTATCTGGTTAACACCATAATTAATTCATGCCATGCAGTGAATGTGCTCAGTCATTTCATGAGTCAACCGAGACAGACTCACTAGACAACAACAAAACATGTATTGAGATATATATGAGGCACAATTGGATATGGCCTGAGATATGCCTCCAGTGTGAACTTGAGTTTGTAGGATATGCCGATTCAGATTGAGAAGAAAGTATAGTGGACTGGAAGAGCACATCCAGTTGTTGTTCTACCATGAAGTTTTCGATGGTTTCCCGATGCAGTAGGAAACAAAACTCCGTGGCATTGAGTACCACGGAGGCATAGTCTATAACATCAAGTGTGTGAAGCAATGGGGCTTCACAAGCTTATGATAGATTTACTTAACCATAAGATGGATCCTATGATGATAACCAAGAGTCATGCGTAAAGCTCCTTGAGAACCCAATGTTTCCTGATGGATTGAAACACGATGAGATGAAATATCCTTATATTAGAGATATGATGCAGAGGAAAATCGTACACATGCAGTACCTTCCTACACATGAGCAGATTGCATACATCTTCATCAAACTAACTTGGTGAAAAATGCCTCCCTAGTTGAGAGGGAGTGTTGATGACTCTAGCCAAGAAAAATTTCAAAGTACATCCATGTGAGACTTGGCATGATGAAGAATGCCTCCCTAGCTGAGAGGGAGTGTTGATGATTGCAACTATGTGAGATATTCTACAACTTACAAACATGTGAGATGTGGATCATTGCAACTATGTGAGAATTTCTCCATCTTACAGATCTGAGAGAAATCCCATGAGAAGGGTGTGTGGTTCCTATCCGAGACAAAGTTGGAACGTAGAGATGACCTCCTCCATACAGAGAGTTGAGAAGAACTCCAGATGATTCTCCTATGTAACACAGTGAGAAAGGTGATCTACAGAGTTGGATGTGCCTGTGGTTGAGCACAAGGTGAACGTGTGAAATCCCACAGTGCTGGGTGCATCGTCATGAGAACAAAAATGAAGATGATGTATTAGCCTCCTCTGAGAAGAAGAGTTGACGAGAAACTCTAGATGAATCTTCTATGTAATGTAGTGGGAAAGAAGATCTGTTGAGTGGATGTGCCTGTGGACGAGCATAGGTGAACGTGATCCTAGTGGCCGAGCACTAGTGAAGAAGTGGTTGTTCTGTGTAATGCAGTGAGCCAGAGATATGTACATCCGTATGAATGTGCCCCTAGTGGATGAGAACTAGTGGGTGTACCAGATTCCTTGCTATATTGTTCAAGAGTTGGACCTGCCTGTAACCCTAATTTTAATGTAAAGGGTACAAGTCATCCCCACCTTAATGTGACTAGTAATTGATGTAAAAGATAATTAATCTAGTTAATATTAATTATATTATAATCTAGTGAGGTCAGCCCTATTGTGCGAATAGACACTTTTGTTGATAGGTTCAGTCTATTATAAGTAAAGGTAAATTCCCCATTGAGGAATCATATCTTTCATCTGAGTTTGGAAATTTCAGCAAGTAAACCTTCTTGGGAAAAGTGCACACCTCTCTTGGGCGCTAGTCTTCTAGAGTTTGATCACCCTCTTGTGTTCTAGGTTTTCTTGGTGGTGAAGGTATTTCTGTTGAAGAATATAGCAAAGGATTTGGCTGGGTTTTCTTCCCTTGTTGAGAATGGTTTCCTAGGATACTTCTTGTGTTCTTGTGCATGGTGCTTCTTCTTGTGATATTGGTTGCTACAACATTAATGGTTATGGTTAAATGCTAAAAATGGAATGAACTTCATGCTTAACCTTGCTTATTGAAAAATCAACAATTTCTATGTCTTGCTCTCATAAAATTGGGCCTCCATTTTCCCTTAGTCAATTGGATTATGGGGTGCGTCACCTCAACCTTCTTTGCACTGCTTATTAATGGGTCTCCCACCCATTTATTTCGTGCCTCTAGGCGACTCTGCTAGGGGTGCCCATTGTCCCCCTTCCTTTTCCTATTGGTTGCAAAGGCGTTAAGTAAGCTCACTAAAGAGGCTTGTCACTCAAACATTCTCAAGGGGGTGAAGGTATCAAAGTTGGAGTCTTTATCTCATCTTCTCTTTGTGGACGACGTCCTTTGTTTCACACATGTCTCCTCTTGAAAATTCCTATCACTTAAACGTATCCTGGACCTATTTTGCTGAGCCATAGGTATGGAAATAAACTACTGCAAGTATTGTCTTATTCCCCATCACTTATTGGATCTCACTCTTAAAAGGCTTGAATGATCTCTTCCTTTTCCTCGAAAAGAGTTGTACGTGGGTTTTAAATACCTGGGATTCTATTTAAATCTCGACGATTATAAGAAAGGAGTTGATTGGAACTGACTGTATAAAAAAGTCGAAGCCTAGATTTGGTTTTGGGGGAATTTTCTTCTCTCTCATGGAGGGAGTTTTATATTGGTAAAATTTGTTTTGGAAAGCATACCGGTCTACGATATGTCTATTGTGGTGATCCCCAAGGGACTTCTCACTAGGATAAAAATTGAAGTTTTCAATTTCTTTGGGAAGGGGCAAAGCTAGCTGGAGGTACCCCATTGGTAAATGGAGTAGGTTATATTTCCCCAAGAAAATGGGGGGTTGGGGGTTAAAGAATATCTACTTGTTTTCACTCTCTTTGGAAGCTAAGAGTTTGTGGTGACTCCTCCACTATTATTCTCTATGGGGAACAATATTGAAGTCTAAGTATTTAAACGTTATGACTATAGAGGATTGGTTCAGGTCTTCGATCAAGCTAACCAAAGGAACGATCACTTGGAAAGAACCGACAACTGCTTTCCCTCCTGTAGTCCTATGGACCATATGTAAAATAGGTAATGGGAGGAAGGTGAGATTAGGATTAGACACGTGGCTAGGCACAAGTAATGATTTAATCTCTCAGATCCTCTCCAACAATCTCTTCATGAAGTGAGCCTTTTTTTCCTAGCAGATGCACAATCTCAAAGTCCACAATGCAAAGGGAGATCAAGTTGGAAGAATAGCGTCGATAGTGGTTTGTCAGTACCCTTGGAAGCTAAACGGTATCACTATATAGGTTTGTTGGTATCAAACTATATCTTGTTAAATGAAATGGAAGAAGATTCTCACCGTTGGTAAAAAAATCTAGGGTCAGAAGAATACACAACGAAGCTAGGATAAAATGCAGTGGTGGAGGCCAACTTCTCTGGTGAAATGTGTTGGTGGTGGAACTCCCTTTAGAAACTACACACACCCCTCAAAAGAAAAATATCTCTCTGGCTCGCTCTTAATAATAAATTTCTCACATGGGAGAACCATTTAATGTGGGGATGTATAGGCCCAAGCTTCTATGTTCTATGCAGATCTATTGAATATTCCTATGCTCACCTCTTCACGCACAACTCCTACACAAAAAAAGGATTGTATTTGGTACCAAACGACCTCCAAGTTCAAGATAGCTATGTGCACAAGGAGCTCGATGTAAGTCTTAGTTATTGGTTTGAAGACAAGAAATCTCACCATTATGAAGCATTTCCAAGTTATTTGGTTAACATCATATGGTGGACCCAAAAACAAATTATTTTTAAAAATGAATTCATTCCCCCTGAGATTTGCACAACCCTTATTACCAATATTTTGAAGGAATATATAGTAAAAAATAAAAGTAAAAAGTTGCATGTTCCTATCATGTCGAATTTTCTCTAGTCTATTCCATGGAGATACTTTGACGGAGCAAGCCAGGGGAATCTACCACATTGTGGGGTTGGAGTCATGCTCTTCTTAAACCAGAGTCACTACTTCCACTTTCGTTATGCCCCTGGAAGAGGCTCAAACAATTGTGTTGAATTCATAGCTCTTAGAAATTTGCTATTTGTAGCTAAGGAGAAAGGGATAAAAAAAATTCATATCATGGGAGACTCAAAGCTTGTGGTAAATTGGGTTTGTAAGAAGGAAAAATTGGAGAACGATGGTCTTGGCTCTTTACTTAATGATATGGAATTCCAAATAAAATCCTTTAATTGATTGTATTTTCATCACATTCTCGGGGAAATAAATGCAACAACATATATAATGTCCAAGGAAGTCTTGTAGCTACCAAAAGGATATTTTGGCCGCAATGAATTTGTGGATGGTGTGGAAAAGGAAGCAATGGAATTCCAACTTTAAAAATCCCATCTTTGGAATATGTTTTTGTGGATTATGAAATTATGTAGTATTTGATTCCTATTTTTGGACATAAGAGAGAGCCTTGCATGGAATATGATACTTTTGTTCAGTAATGTTAGACTCTAATGAGTCTAGGCATGTTTCTTCTAGGACATAAGTAACATGTATATTCATATTTTTGAATATAATGATTTTTTCCAGTGGAAAAAAAAACTTCTTTGAATCATTTGTACTCGAGAACATGTATCGTTAAAACCAAATCCTTAAAATCGACCCTCAAACTGAAATATGGTGCTCCTAGTAGCAACCCTCTTCTTTTATCGGGATAACCCTCTTCTTTTATCGGGATAAAATCATAAGTTTTTTTTTGAAATAATGGCCTTGACAACTGGTACTGTTGGAACCAAAATATTAAGACCAACTATGAAATTGAAAAGAGATGAACCAAAGAAACCCTAGGTAGTGTTACGATATTGAAAACATGATCTCCATAAACATTGAATGATATTTTTATTGAATCATACACCATTAAAATGAAGGTCCTCACTCTTATAAAGAGATTGAGATACCAAAACCCTAAAATATGAAAATCCTAATATTTTAACCTAAAGTCTCCGAGGTGAATTTATTACATGAGTAAACCTTATATCTCTAATACACCCACATAAGGCGTACAATGCTTAAAAATAAAAAACTGATATCAAATACATATACTGAATGTAAAACACATAAACTGAACATTATGTTAGAAAATCAGGACCACGAAGCAATAAAATAAAACAAATGCAGAAATAAAACACATAAGATACACAATACAATATAGACACAGATATACATGGTTCACCTAGTGTGGGCTACGTCCACCAGAGAAATTTCTAGGTCCTTCCTTTATTATTATCCAACACATGAAGGGATACAACCTACAACACACCCGTTGTAACTTTCTCTTCTTTATCTCATAGTCTCCTCACTCAGAATACAATATTTGCCATAATACATAGCCACAATACATTTCCCTCATAAAAGAGGGTTACCTTCTAGGGAAAAAAACCCTAACATAACTTCTACCGTAAGATCTGCGACCTTATAATGAACAATCCAGATGTACATTGAAATTATAATATACATTTACGAGGAAATTTTTCCTTCGGGGGCTTCACCCCTGAACCCATGTCGAGGGCCCACTTTCCCACGGACCCCGCACAGGGGATAACCCCCCTCTGCACTCCCCTGCGTGGAGGAGTGTACATTCTTCTGGGGTGTAAAGTCTTCATGGTGTATAAATACAACTGAAATAAAGACCTCTGAATCAAGAAGATTATCAGGCTTCACAACCAACAATCTCCCACTTGGAGATTGATCTCAACAACTCCACCACTGTTGTATCTGTTGGACTATGATCCTTCTTAGACCTGGAAAATTTCTCATTTTTATCTTCATTCTTGAATACTAACTAAAACTGAGCAAGAACTCAATTTCTCCCTGGTTACTCCCTTAGTTAACATGCCTGCAGGATTTTAACTAGTGTGTATCTTTTCCAACTCCAAATTCCATCTTCCAAGACAGATCATATGAAATGGTACCTGAGATGTATATTCTTAGTCTTCGAATGGAAGGATGAGTTATTTGCAAAATGAATGGCACTCTCACTGTCACAGTACAACCTGCTATTCTCCTGTTTCTTTCCGAATTCCTCCATAAACCTCTGTAACCAAATCATTTCTTTACTAGCCTCTATAGTAGCAACATACTCTGCCTCTTTGTTGAAAGTGAAACAACCTTTTGCAGTTTCAAAATCCAACTTACTGTTGTTCCACCTATAGTAAAAACATACCGTGTGATGCTCCTCCTAATATATTTATCACCTGTCGTATATGAATCAACATATCCCTGTAGAACAATGTTTGAACCTCCAAAACATTATGCATGAGTAGAAATACCTCTCAAATACATGAGAATCCACTTTACTTCCTCCCAATGTTATTTACCTATATTGTTCATATACCTGCTCACAACTCCCACTGGATGTGCAATATCTGGTCTTGTGCAAACCATCGCATACATCCGGCTTCCAACTGCTGATGAATAAGGGACCCTAGACATGTATTCTATAACCTCCCGTGTCTTGGGACACATTTCCTTAGTTAATTTGAAATGGTTGGCCAAAGGTGTACTAACTGATTTTTCATTTTGCATTCTAAGCCTCTCCAACACCTTCTCTATGTACTCACTCTCATACAATGTCAATTTGCGATTTTTCCCATCTCTTGTTATTCTCATACCAAGGATTTTATTTGCAACACCCAAATCCTTCATCGCAAATGAATTAGTTAATTTTTTCTTGAGCACATTTATATCATGCATATTAGACCCTGCAAAAAACATGTCATCTACATACAATAACAAGATAATATAGCTTCCATTTTCTAGTCTTTTAAAATAAACACAGTGATAAGAATGACATCTACTATAACCTTGTTCTTTCATAAACATGTCAAACTTCAAATACCACTGCCTTGGAGATTTCTTTAGACCATACAATCTCTTCTTCAACCTGCATACCAAATTCTCCTTCCCTTTGACCTCATACCCCTATGGCTGCTGCATATAAATCTCTTCCTCCAAATCCCCATGGAGAAAAGCTGTTTGTACATATAACCATTCAAGAGGCAAATATTCTACTGCCAAAATACTTAAAATAGTCATAATTGAAGTCATTTTAACAACAAGAGAAAATATTTCATCAAAATCTATACCTTTCTTTTGTGCAAATCCCTTTACAACAAGTCTAGCCTTGTACCAATTTTTTCCTCCATCTTCTTCCTTCAACATGTAAACCCATTTATTCTGCAATGATATTTTTCCTACAGGCAACTTAACCAAATCCCAAGTCTGGTTATTTACCAAGGAATCCATTTCCTCTTTTAATCCTTGCTCCCAATTATTTTTTGTGTCTACTTGCATTGCCTCTTCATAACATTCTAGTTCACCAGAATCAGTCAATAATAAATAATACAATGACAGAGAGTATCGTTCAGGGGGTCTACTTAACCTGGTAGATATTCTAATAACACTTGCAGGAGTTTGAGGTACCTGCTTCTCTTGTTGTTGTTCATTTTGATTTTTTGGTTCCTTTGGAATTTATTTTTCAGTGATCTCATCAAGCACGGTGTATTATGCTTTTTCTTTTTCCTGTATCTTTCCCTGCAACCGATCTTTGTACATGAAATTCTCATTGGATATGGAATCTCTACTCCTAATGATTTTGTTATTTTCATAATCCCATAAGAGATAACCAAAATCATTAACATCGTATCCAATAAAGGTACACTTCTTGGATTTTTCCTCAAGCTTTATTAAATTTTCATTATCAATATGGACAAATGATTCACAACTGAAAGTCTTCAAAAAATAATAGTTTTCATTTTTACCTGTCCATTCCTCCTCTGGAATTCTACCATCCAAATATCTTGAAGGTCCTCCGTGTATTAATTAAACAACAATATCTAAAACATCTTCCTAGAACTGTAAGGGCAAACCAACATGCAATCTCATACTCCTTGCACGCTCCATGATTGTCATGTTCATCCTTTTCGAAACACCATTTTCTTGTGGTGTTCCTGGAACTATATTCTCTCTACGAATCCCATGGTATGAAAAATAATCATCAAACTCATTGCTACAATATTCATCTCCATTATCTTATCTGAGACACTTCAACCTTTTTACTATCTCATTCTCAACCAAAGATTTCCATTTCTTAAAAGTATCAAAAACATCAGTTTTTTGTCGAATGCAATAAACCCAAGTTTTTCTAGTTGCATCATCAATACAAGTAACATAATAATGAGAGCCACCAAGAGATGATACCTGAGCTGGTCCCCATACATCTGTATGCACAAGCTCTAACCTTTCACTCTTCTTTTCTTTTCCGACTATGAGAAATATGACTCTCTTCTGTTTTTCGTAAACACAATCCTCACAGAAATCCAAATCAATTTGTTTAAGATCCGACAAAAAAATTATTTTGTGAAGTATTTGCATCCCCTTCTCACTCATGTGTCCAATCCTATGATTCCACAGTGATGTATCCACTCCTGTAGAAGCTAAAGATATAGAAGAGTCAATATTACCGGTACATAAATACAATGTACCTACCTTCTTTCCTTTTTCTATCACCAATGATCCTTTGGTGACCTTCCATACCTTATCTGTAAATATGGATATACAACCTTCACTTTCTAGCTGCCCTGTTGAAATTATATTTTTCCTTAGATCTGAAACATGTCTTAACTCTTTCAACAACTATTGGTTTCCATTGCTTTGCTTTATTTTTACCTTTCCCATTCCAACATTTTTTCATGGTGCATCATCACCCAAATGAACCTGTCCAAAATCACCTTGAACAAAATCTAGAAAATGTTTCTTATGGGATGTGACATGAAATGAAGCCCCCGAATCTACTACCCAAGACTCAAAAATATTATCTACAGAAATAATCAAAGCATATTGTAACACATCACCTGTTACATTTGCTTCCTGATTTTTCTCCTGTTGTCCATCTCTTTGTTTCTTTGGAGCTATGCAATCTTTCTTCAGATGTCCTTTCTTCCCACAATTCCATCACTCTATCTTTCCCAGTCTACATTTGGATCTTCCCTTCCTAGAATTCCCATGGTTCCCTGAGCCCTTTCCTCTATCTTTTTGTCTTCCCATGTTCTCCATGTTTAACACATTACCTAATGTCTCACCTTTTCTTTTCCGTCACATTTCCTCACTAAGGATAATGGAAACACCATTATCAAATTTTAAAGTGTTTGAACCAAAGACATAGTTACTTACAACCATGAACAAGCCGTTCCAACTTTCTGGCAATGAGCACATGATTAGAAGAGCATTGACCTCATCATCAAAGTCCACCTTTACAGAACTTAGTTTATTAGTAACCATATTAAATTCATTTAAATGATCTGCAACAGATCCACCTTCTGATATCTTCATATTAAATAATCTCTTCATTAGAAATACCTTATTGGACGCCGATGATTTTTTATACAGTTTATCCAATGTGTCCATCAACTCCTTCGTTGTCTTTTCTTTCGAAATATTGAAAGCCATCGACATTGTCAGGATCAGTTGTATTGTTCCTAGTGCCTTTCTGTCAAGAACCTCTCATTCTTTGTCCTTCATGGCTATCGACTTCTTTGCTATTCCACTCAATGGTAGGGATAGATCCTTCTGATATAAATAATCCTCCATCTGCATCTTCCATAACTGGTAGTTTTTGGAATTTAAATTTCTCGACCCTAAACTTTCCATCTTTCGCCATTGCTCCCACTCGAACCAAGAACTCTCTTTTCCTGCAAGTTATCTTTCGCTCTGATACTGGTTTCTAGAAAAATAGGATCGTAGAGCAATAAAATAAACAAATGCGGAAATAAAACACAAAATATACACAATACAATAGATACACAAATATACGTGGTTCACCCAGTGTGGGCTATGTCTACCAGAGAAATTTCCATGTCCTTCCTTTATTATTATCCAACAAATGAAGGGATACAACCTACAACACACCCGCTATAAATTCATCTTCTTTCTCTCACAATCTCCTCAATTTGAATACAATATTCGCCTTAATACATAGCCACAATACAATAGGGAAAAAAACGCTAACATAACTTCTACCGTCAGATCTGCGACCTTATAGTGAACGGTTCAGATTTACAATGAAATTACAATATACATTTACAAGGCAATTTTTCCTTTGGGGGATTCACCCCTGAACCTCCAATGGGGAGCGTTGTTCCCCAAACCCCCGCCGGGGCCCACTTTCCCACGAACCCCCCGGACCCCGCAGAGGGGGTAATCCCCCTTTGCACTGCCTTGCATGGAGGAGTGTACATTCTTCCAGGGTGTAAAGTATTCATGAAGTATAAACATGACTGAAACAGAGACCTCTGAATCAGGAAGATAATCGGGCTCCACAAGAAACACACTAGACATCGATAACATATTTTAGAAGCTTCTTCTTTGAACATAGTTTGAGCTCCATCAAGTTGCCTCACAACCCTTGTAACGATATAACTGCTGAGTTAAATTCATGAGTTCCTAGATTCCACATCCCCGAACTCCCAAATCACAAATCTCTCGAAGTCAATTACTAGACAACAATCCACATGCATGTCGTGTAACCTCACTAGTAGACTACAATCCATATGCATGTATCTATAACTAATGAGGGATGTTTCCCTAGATCCACAACTTCTAAACTAACCAAGAAACAATCCATTTTGAGCTATTAATTAGTCCCTTCCTGTATTCAAATTCCGAGCTTCCTAAAATTCATAAAATCCCCTTTCTTCTGTAGATTCTTCGCCACTGTCAACATTCGATGGATTTTAAATTATGGCTACACTCGCTATATGGTGTCTATGTTTGACCTTTCCATTAAGAATGTCATTGGCTCATTGTCTACAATTCCAAGTTGTATGACCCAATTTCTTGCAATAGTGGCATTCTATTTCCTCTTTGTCTTTTGTTGATCTATTGTGCTTGTTTCTTGCATAGAATGCAAGTTCAATGGTTCTCTTTTCTTCTGCTAGAAATGTTGCAATTATTTCGTCCATACTTTGTGAAGGTAGCTGAATCAGGGTAAAGATAATACTACTATATTTATGCAACAAATTGTTTAGGGAATTAGCCTTTGCATCCTCCTGATAAACTACTTCCCTGACTTCTGTGAATTTTCTGATAATAGACATTATATTGTTGAAATGACTTGACATGGTGGCTTCAATTGGCATCTTAAAGTTGAATAACTGTAATTTCAGGGAAAATTTTGCATTCATTGCTTGTGCCCCAAATAATTTGTTGAGATTTTCCCAAATATCCTTGGATGATTTGTCTAGATCTACATGACGTAGCTCTGAATATGAAAGGGAAAGGCCGATAATATCTTTTGTCTTATCATCTATGCTCTGGTATTCTATCAACATGTTCAGATTTGCAGGTTCCACCTCGATTCCTTTGACAATTCCCCAAAGGTTTTTATTGATTAATTGCATCTAGATCTTCACTTTCCATGTATGGAAATTGAAACCTGAGTACTTCTCTAATGGCATCTCCATGACTCATCAGATTAGATGTTTTTTTTATTGCTAAAAAATAATGATCACTGGAAATAAAATCTCTGAAACTAAAAAAACAAAAAACTCATTGAAAATTACCACTGCATCTATGCATGTATCGTACGGCTTGTCTGATCACACATATGCATTATTTTTACTATTTGAGGGATCAATTTGTGTCTTGGAAGGTTGATTTGACTGATTGAGGTTTGATCCAATGCCTTTACCATCGTACGACGTCCATGCGACACACTAGGGTTCATTTTCTCTCCCTTTTGCATATGGACCAACCACTGTTTCCTTGCAACATATGGCCAATATACGGTTTCCTTGCATCAATTCATTGTTATCAGTTTGGAGTGCCACAATCCAAGGGTTTTAGCAATGATTTCACCCAGATCTGAAGTGTTTGCAACAATTTTACTCTTTGTGCGTATGATTGTTCTTTGTTGTTGGGATATTCTTGCAGATAGGATAAATCATAACTATAGTGGTGACTCTTCTAAATTGACCCATGATTTCAAACAAATAATCAAACCCATTGATCTTCAAGCTTCTACCTTTGACCATCCCGCTCTGATACCATATTACGAGAACTAAAGAAACACTAGGTAGGGTTATGATACTGAAAACATGATCTCCATAAACACTAAACGATATTATTATTATTGAACGATACACCATGACAATGAGGGTCCTCACTCTTATAAAGAGATTGAGAGACCAAAACCCTAATATTTTAACCTAAAATCACTAAGGTGACTTTATTACATGGGTAAGCCTTATATCTCTAATAACTATCAATAGGAACCTCTTTACTTTCAGGCTTAACCATGTAACATTTTAGAAACCGTTGCTAGAAAGCCAAACACTATTGAAAACAAAATCATAAAAAAGAAAAAAATGTAAGAAAAATAAAAATAAAAAGAGAAAAAATTAAAAAAAAAAAGGAAAAAAACCCAAAATGAAAAAAATCATAATTTATTTTTAAAAAATAAAAAATTTAAAAAACCAATATATATTTTTTACTTAATATAAATATATTAAACACATGGATGGGATGTTAATGTGATAATCACGTGGATATGACTAGTGGCTAACAATGTTGACACATGGCGTTCCTCTCCCCTTTTGAGGAAGGTGGATGGTACTTGTTTTAACTACCAGATTGTGTATCCCAACTAGGGTCTCTCCCTGTTGAGTACAATGGAGGAGGAAGTTCAGAATCCTGGTATAGGTGACTTGAAAGATTTCTTTAATTTGTTTGTGTTACTAGCAGTTATGGTAAAGGACAGGTGTAAATGCACCCTTGTTGTATACAAGCCCACAATCTTCTTGAAGGAATATTATCTTAGACATGGTTGGGAGGCTTTTTCTGCCTCTAGTGAATCTCCCCTAGTCGGTCTCGATCCTATTAAACCTTCTTAGTGCGCTTGGTCCCTCCCCCCCTTTCAGCATGCCTCGTGAATTGGGGAGAGTTCTAAGAGGAAATGGTAAATTCCATGGTTTCGGAGGAAGAAATAAAGGTCTACCTCAATGGATAACGATGCCGATAGTGAGCAAAGCATTACATGCACCCAGATCGATGAAAAACAATAGAAATTAAGCCTGCAAGTTGTTCCACAAAAGAAATGAGATAATAAGTATGAGGTCAATTATTGGGGATGCATGGTGGAATGGGAGGAATTAAGTCAGTGCTTTGACGTTAAAGGCATCGACGCAACCCTGAAGACTCACTTAGTAGAAGGTGCGAATGAGGCAACCAAGTCTCCTCCTTCAATTGTAGGTGATGGTTCCTCTCCCAATGATGATGGTGACTATACCATGCCGACAAAGGATGATAACTGGAACTTCAATTCTAATGGTGAAACCAACAATGCCCAATTCTCTGAGAATCACTTAAAGCTCATCCTCGAGCTGAGAAGTGACATGGTTGATCAAGAATTCAAGCAATAGATAATGGATAGAAAACTTGATTTGTTGTTGGACATTTTCACTCATCTCCCAAAGAATCACATGCATTAGTAGCAACTTCATTAGCATGTCATTATCCATGAATGGCACACTCCGACTAATGGTAGTCAAACATGCAAACAATCAGAGGACTTGGGGTTTCCATGTAGATAAGTAACTATCTTGATGTTTAGTTGTTTGTATTTTAGGCACATGTTCTTTTTCTTGTTATAGTAGCATACATTTTAAAGCTTCAAAAGTTACATTGTGAAACACGTTTAAAATTTTGTCCCTTGGGGTCTGCCTTTACTGTCAGTATGGTCCCGGTGCTTGGGTTGGTTTTCTCTGTTGGCAGCACAAGCATTAGCACCCCAACAATATATTCTTGTTTTTTATCAATAGAAGGTAATACATTCTAGCTCATGCTTTTCCATAATGTTTGCTAGCTCATTGTCACTTGACTCTTCCCTGCTGCTCTCATGATTTTCCATATGCCCTTGAGTCTGCTCCACCTTCCCCGCATCATGCCATTCATCCTAAATGAATCTTGAGGACATGCAACGTACCTGCCACCTTCCCCTGCATGTTGTCACATACACCCATGTCCACATTTGTTGCGTTGGGCTTTGGTCTGGCCAGGTGGGCTAGGTTCATCCCGTCGTAATACACCCCATCCAAGATTTTGCTTAATTATGTTATTATAATTATTTTTTAATTTTTTATTTATTTTTTATTAGTTTGTCCGTGACATGTGGGACTAACCTGTGGCTAAGAAACCACGACTCAAGGGCATCTAAGCCATCAAAATCACCCGGCCTAAGCCACACCAAACCTTAACATGGCTGGATTTTTTGTCCCCGCAGGTTTCAAACCAGTGACTTTAACATCACAGAGTGCCTTAAAAACACACTCCATCACCGACTGTCCTACGCCTTGGGGACAAAATATTTATTCTTTATTTATTTTTTGATTTTTTTTAAAGAAAATCATTTTTTTTTCTCGTTTGGGGTTTTTCTCCTCATTTTTTTGTATTTTCTCTTTTTATTTTTGTTTATTTTTCACTTTTTCTTTTTATGATTTTATTTGCGACGGTGTTGGGCTTTCAGGCCATAGTTTCTAAAATTTGACAATTTTAAGCTCGAAAAAATGAGGGTACTATTGATAGCATCTCTTTTCGATTCTACGATCGATCTTACAATTTTGGTTCTGGGGGCACCAGTTGTCAAGACCACGATTTAAAAAACTTGCAATTTTGTCACTAAAAAAGGGGGGATTGTTATTAGAAGCACCACCTTTTTATTTTGGGGTTGATTTTAAGGTTTTGGGTGCGATGGTACTGATTCTTAAGTCTAGAGGTTTCAAATAAATTGTAGTTTTAACCTTGAAAATAAAAATTGTGCTATTGTTAGCACCATTTTTTGATTTGGTGGTTAGTTTTAAGTTTTTTGTTGATAACATTGCAATGTTGTTAAGGCCATGGTTGAAAAATTTTGTAATTTAAACCCTACCCCCCAAAAGGTGCAACTGGTAGCACCACTTTTCAAAACGAGGGTTGATTTTGGTGTTTTTGACCCAAAAATATGGGTTTTTATGGCTAGAGTTATTGTTTTGAGGTCACAACTCTCATCAAGTCAATACATGTGTTTCAAGGGAGGGAGTACAACTAGCAATCGATAACTATGTTCTGTTTCTATACTTTTCTTTGTAATCAATTTGTAAGAATTTATTCTCGTGCTTAGGAAATTGGCAAGAAAAGTCCATGTAGAGAATTTTTCCTTCTCTCCTCCTAGCTCTTTGATGGGAGAAGGAAAAATTACCCAAAACTGCAAGATCGATGATATTCTCAATCAACACCTTTTGTATGCTTTCTACTAGCTCCCCTACAACTTTTTTTAATAAATATTTATGAGTGTCAATTACAAAAAAAAATGTTCAATGTTAGTGACAATTTGTTATTTGATAATGTAGTTAATGACTAATGAATAATGATTATTTATATTGAAATATAATACCAACTAATTACATATAATCAATTAGCTACATCATTTTCATTGTTCATATGAAATTTTTTTTTTACCTTTTTTTTTTAGCTGGGATCGAAATTGTATTAATTTATATAAAACATTGTTGTGATGTGGATAATAGTGAGTATATATAGTGAGGAGGATATATATATATATATATATATATATATATGAACTTCTCCATACATATCCATTTCTATAATTAAATATATTGACAAATATAGTAGTGCTCCAACTCTGTTACCTTGGAGGAAAGAGCCAAAATAACATTGTTGTTGGCTTGGGTATCCTCCTCTTGTTTGTGCAATATCTTCTTATGTTCATGAAGGTATTCACCCACCATTGTTGTTCAATTGACCTGCAAAACAAATTTATCATGTTATGGGAACATAGATCCCGTCATGCTATTTCCTTAGCCGTGTGATGGATGAAGGGATGGCTCCCCAATTCTATTGAAACTAAAGGTTAAAGATACCATGATGTAGAACAACACACCAACAATATTTAGAAATAAGAACCAAACTGAATTACAAGAGAAGAGACGTCAGAGTGGCCTCAATTTTCCAGCCTCCCATGTCTACTACCAATTGACACTATTACATACCAAAGAGCCCCTCTTCCATAATCCTGTGCACATACATAACTCTACACCCCGCTAAAAAATTCCCCTACTCCACCATACTACCTCTGTTGTGCATGAAATCGAGGGTTTCCTTGCCAGGATAGTCCCAAATTTATTAACCCACCACAAAATTTTTCTTTGAAATGCCACAAGTAAAGCCACCGGAAATAAATGAGTGCATGGGCTCATATGCTTATGTGGTCTCACCACCACCTACTTTGTTTGTGTGACCTCATATATCACTCATTTGATATGAAAAGTAATGATGAACCTTGGTTGAATGAAATGAATTGTAACACAACTCATAAACAATGATAACATTAGGGGATGATGGCATGGGAGAAATCCCCATTTTCCATAAGGACCTCGAGTTTTAGTGAGGTGGCATATTTTTCCAAAACATCTGCTTCGTTATTCATCTCTCTTCGTATGTGGAAGAGACTTAACTTGTTAAGTTGAGACAAGATATTCCAATATTATCTCAACGATGCCTTGAATTTTGATCCCTTGAGGATTAGATCGCTTCATGAATGCCCTAATAATTATCATAGAGTCATTGAAGATCATTAATTCCTTGATTCCTACAGTTTTGGCTATGGTGAGCCCACGCCATAACAAATATCATTTGACTAGGTTATTTGACACTTATCCTTACCCCCAAGCATAATATTTTATCTTTCCCCTTCTCGAATCATGAATACTCCCCCCTATACCTTCCACCCCTGAAACATTTTACATTTTCAACCTTTTTAGGTTTGTCATCACTAAAATTATATTAGGAGTTTTTTGCTGAAATAAAATTTTTGGATAACTAAAATTCTTGTTTTTAACACATAAATAGATTTAACACCTTCTAATACCCCTATTACAATTCAGTAGTGCAACGCTAATATTTGATATATACTATTATACCAATCCTATTGCAATTGGGTTGTACAATATTAACATATAGTATCTATCGTTCCACCAGATCCAAAATGATTCTTAACGGATTGCAAGGAAAAAAATGTTGATTTCCCCTCTCATTATTTTAAGGGTTGGAAAAGGGACAATTTTTTATGATATGGAATGGATGATTATATAATTTTTCATCTATCCTGGTACTTTTTGGGTGGAAAAATTGGAGGAATTGGCTTGTAGGACCCACTTTAGGGGCATGTCTTAGTGTGGTGATTTGGACTCTAGAAACTTCCAAAACCAGTTTGAGGCAACTCTTTTTGGGGTTAAAACTTTGTGAACATAGCTCACAATCCCTCAATTCTTTTCTACACATTGAATTCCTTCTAATGGTGGGAAAATCACCTTAATTAGAGTTTGTATGTGGAAGTTATGCCTTTCGTAAGTTGACCTACCTTGTTGACCACCATGGTACAAAGTGGATTCCACGTTAGCCCCATTACTCACACATGTAGGGCTAGTCACATGTGGAATTTCAAGAATACTCTAGAGGGTCCAAAAGTCTAACATAATTGAGGATTGAGACATGCAAAACCCCTAACCCTTAGCCTAGACGACTATTAGGTTATGTTAAATAATGGGCTGCTAGGAAGACACAAGTTCCATTCTTTTTGTATAGTTATTGTTACACAATTGAGCATAGCATTTGAGAGTGGAATATTGAAGCATAACAAAATAAGTAGGAGATTCTGTAGCATCCATTTGTGCCATAATTTCCATGGAAACTCCACAATGAGTGCCCCTTTCATTTTTCTTGCATTTTATAACTGAGAAAAAGAGAGCAGAGCACATGCCTCACTTTCTTGTTGGGTTTTCTCCCTATAGGGTTTTCTAGTCACATCTTGTGTTTGTTTGTGTGGATGGTGTGTTCATCTTCTTGTTCTTTCATCTTGGTTTTAGTTATTTCTATAAACTTGAGCACTAATCTAGTAATAATAAATCTAAGATCTAAGGTAATAAATTGCATAATAAAATATTTTATAATATTGTAAGATCTGTTGTGATGAATTGTTCTAGTGGAATATCCATGCCACTTTACAAATTATGTTGGTATCAAAGTTGTTTACTTGGTTTTTTTTTGGGAATTTGTGGTATCTAGGAATTATCTTAAGAAGGAAATCTCAAATCCCTAGCCATGGTAGAGGAGTACAATTGTAACAACCCCCAGGATGAGTGAGATTGAGAGATTTATGAAGTTGGAAGAACAAGTCGCGGTATCTCTTGCAACATGGCCCTCCTCATGACATCTCTAGTGAAAAAGTTTGGACCTTTTGGAGAGGTTGGTGGCTCTAACTTAGAATTTGGATCAAACAAGAAATTGGGAGATAACGAAGATTCATAAAAGGATTTGAAAAAAGAGACAGAGAAAGAGAAACCAAGTTTTGATGTCATCACTCCTTCAAAATATCTATTTAAAATGGACACAAAAGTGGGCATCAAACCATTCAAAGGTGATATTGATGTTGTTAAGTTAAATCATTGGTTGCAACATTTATAAGTTTATTTCATTGTCTGTAACATAGAAGAAGAGAAAAATATTTCATTTTCCCCACTAAAATTAGAGGGACATGCATCAACATGATGTGGAAGTCACATACAAACACTTAGGCTTGAGGTCATTCCACTAATAACTAAGTAGGAGGCATTTCAAACCCTCATCAAGTCCTAGTTTTAACCTATTGGGCATGTAGAGGACTAGTGGATCTGTTTCCATCACTTCAAGCAAAGTCAAGGGAAGAGTGTGCAAGAGTACATCAACGAGTTTAGAAAAATGGTGATTATGTTGGGTATATCTCCCAAGAGCCCAAACATACTCTTCAAGTATCTGGGGTGTTTACACAATCAATTATGGAAGAAAGTGATGCTCTTTAAACCTAGGACAATTGATGAGTTCTGTGTGTGAACATAATACCTGGAGAACAAAGACAATAAAAAGAGACAATCAAGTGGTTCCGAGGAAAAATACCACCAAGATATACTAATTTCACCCCTATTTAGTCTAATACATGGTCATGCATTTATTGAGGAAGGGGGTTTATTTAACTACAAAAGTTTAGAGTAGTGAACCCCTATACAAAAACTTGTTTTGTATCTTTGTATGAAAAAAACACATGAAATGACACTTGATTGATGGATTTAACTTCCTGCAAAAGAACCTGAGAGTTGAAGAACCTAGTGGTTTCATTTTGGAAAACACACCATGAAGATGAAGTATTTCAATATGATTAGATTATTCAATGTTTTTTTATTAAGTACCCAAAGGAAAGACCACTGATTGTAGCACCCAAAAATATTTTGAGTTCATGGATGAGAGAATAAAAAAATGGGGAGTGGAGGAGATCCTCGTTTATATACTATATGATGTAGCCAATAAGGAAACAAACATTAATATGCAACCAACTTCGTATGTTGAGAGAATGGAAAGAGAATACGATTATACTCCTTCTAAGTTATTCATGGTTCTCAAGTATAGTTTGTGAAAAACAAAAAAATCAAATGACAACATTGCCAACAAATTCTACTTAAGGGATTGAGACTGTTGATTTTTTTAGGTGAAGGGCATTTCCCTCTAAATAAGGATACCAACATACTTCATGCTCTTTTGCAAATACATACCATGAGATGAGTTTTATTGTGAGGCACCCTCTTTTAGGGTAGTTTTAAATAGGTATTAAATATTTTGAGGCTGGTGAGGCCTAATATTTTATATTTGAACTCTTTTTATTCCTTCTTCAACTAGTTAGCCAATATTATTACTGCAATTGAGAGGCATCCAAAATTTTAATGTATCAGGGGCATGTTAAAGATACAGTGGAGATAATATTCTTTGAAGTGTTGGTTTATGCACTACAGAGTAGCATTGAAGAGGTTAAAATATTAGGTTTAGATGATCTCCAAGAACTAACATCATTCTTTGTTCATTACTACAAAGGAGATGTGCTCGAAGATTTGCTTGGAATTGTTGATTTCACCATGAAGTTGAATCTAAATGGTAAACAAAGAGGAGCACTAAGAAAGTTACAACACTGCGTAGGAAATATAATGAGTAGATATATAATGTCTGCAACAATTTCATTGCATCCTTCACTTGAAGGAGAGAATCTTTCAGGATGGTTGGAGCCTCATGTGACTAATATCGGGATTACTCTTACAAATATTAAATAGAGTGAAAACAAAGTTTGTCCTTGACATGTTGTCCCTCTATGAGACAAATAAGAAGAAACTATTAGTTTTTAGTTAGTACCTACCTCCTCTAACTCTTTTAGAAAAGATGTTAATGGAAAAGAAAAACTAGAGCAAAGGTTCTAAAATATTAATACTAGATGGTAACACTCTTTTAGAACTCATGGAAATAATTATTGACACAACACACACGACCTTTTTAATCCTTGATGATGCATTTGTTTGACTTCATCCTTCAAACTAATCCTGAAGGTGAAAATCTTACCTTGCAAGTATCACCATATGTAAGGTGAAAATCTTACCTTGCAAGTTGATTCCTAAACTATCCTCTTCATCCTCCCTTATTCCTTCACTTTCATTAGAATACATAAGTTTCCTTTAGGTTTCTAGATAGAGCATCCCGATCAACATCTGAATAAGACGTGTAGGTAGCAACTTCTGCATATGAGAATTCAAATTTTTTCCAAGTATACTATTATCAACATAAAAATGACTGTTACTTTTGACCATAGGGTGATGATAACCACATGCGACTTTTGACCATAGGGTGATGATAACCACATGCGAATTTTGACCATAGGGTGATGATAACCACATAAATAATGTGTCAAATGGAACTAGCGTGAAATGCAACACAATTTCACTTCTGCCAAATTCAAGAATGAAATATGACAAAATTATCTATCTTTATCTAAGCCCTCTGACCATAACACGATAAGTGACTTTGAGAAACGCTTATTAGTCAAATATATAATAAATTTCCATGGATAGAAAAACTTAGACAATCTATAATAGAAAGGAAATATGAAATATGAATGCCAAACACTCATCCTGACTTCAATAGGCTTAGTCCTATGGTTTATGCTTTTTAATTAATGTACCTATGCTTAAATATTATTGCTAATGTACAATTTAATAATAATAGCACATGCCTTTACAACCTGTAGAATTATCATTTGTAATTATACTTCAACATTATTTAATAAAAAAAAAAGTTTTTGTAGAGAACACAAGTCTATTAATTTGGCTACCAATTTTTGTAACAAGGTAGAATGAATTCCAAATAAAGCATGAAATGCAACACCATTTCGTTTTTTCCAAGTTCAAGAAATCCTTTCACAAGAAAATCAATACACTAGAACCATATTAGAAAGATAGGATCATTGTGCCTTGGACCAACTCTCCACATATGCCTCAAATCATGTGCATAGGAAACAATTTTACAACCCAACATGAATTATCTTGCTTCGAACAGGGAGCCCGTTAAATGTGTGATGTAGATACCTCAAATATGATCTATTTCAACTCCTCATATGTTAGGAATTATAATACATTTAAATACATAGAGAAACACCACAAATTGCAACCATTATCTGATAAAGGTCAAGATACACTACTCAAGATTATAAAGATTTATAATAGCGTACTTGAAGTTGAAGGAATCCACTTACATGTGGCACTCCAATCCTTGACCCCACATGTTGCAACATAGTGCGGGGGATGAATCTCCTCCCAACCAACCCCTTAATCTTCACGATTGAGAGCCCTCGAGCTCTCAATCCACCACCATGCCAACTTTTCTTAGCCTTGTCCTCAAATTTCCAAGAAAAATAAGATGTTCTTTTCTCCTTCTTCGTCCTTATATAGAATGCATCCATGGTAAAGGATCTGATCCCTAGGATCCATTATTTAATTATTTATTATATTTTAGAGTTTCTCCATAAATTGTCGTTACTTATTTCACCATTTTATTTTATTACTCAAATATTTGTTTTTAAGTACTTATTATGATCCCTTTAGGAAAATTATTATACTTCTTTATTATGATTGTTTATTTATATATTTAATACTAATAAGGGGCATGGCATCGTATCAACACAAATGTTGGTGTATACTCTACTAGCTCAAAGAAGGGTTAACTGAGGAGAGATTACTTTGGTTATTTTGCAGAATAGAAAGAGTTAGAGAACAAACCCAACTGTAAATTAAGAACAATATTCATTCTTCATTCACTTCCTAGGGAATTACATACATGAAAAACCAAAACATAAACTCATAAAACTACCAAGGAAAATGTGAACCAACAACCACCCATCTTCCTTCTTCCATCCCTCTATTTTTGTTTTACTATAGAAATACTACTACAAGTAAAAATATTACTAATTTTAGAATAATGGAACAAAACAAACTATCAATTGTTTCATCGATTTTTTGAATGGAATAAGTGTTGCTCCACAAAGGATGAATTGGTAAAATTATTGAACTACAAGCTGGGCCAATAAATGCATGAACATCTATAATGGAAATTCAAACTTGCCATAGCCTCTTGGGAATGGATTTGTGATGAGTACACCATTCTTTTTGTCAATCCCCTTCACTAGGATGGGGTCATATTTAGAAACAAATGGGTGGACAAGGAAGCAGGTAAAAGCATTTGGGCATATCTTTTTTCGTGGAGAAGAAAATGTCAAGAAGCTTCTAGTGAAAAAGCTATCGTGCTCCGATTGTGTGAAATTGTTGCTTTCATATCAGATCTAGAAATCCATATATCAACTAGGATAAGGATTTTCATAAAATATAATGACTCAATTGAAGTTGGCGCCAATGCATGTATGTTGTCTCTATGGAGCAACAACTTTGCATATTCAAGCTTTGGCCACTCCATGTGGATTGTGTGATGTACTTTCTTTTCTTCGCAAACAAAATATTATATTTATTTTCCAAAGAAACAAAGAGTGAATTAATTAATTGGAAACACTAAAAACAATTATCCATTCTCATTAACATCTGTAGGAAAACCATGAAACTTGGAACTGATGATAGGTTTACAGAGTACCTCTAGGATAGACAACAGGACAACAATCTTGATTGACAATTTGAAAACAAATTCCCTTGACACACAATCCTATGATCTACCTTTTTTTCAAATGTCCCCTATCCTTGTGAAATTCTAAATTATTCACGCCAAATCCCCTAGATGCCCATCTGATTTCCTAGCATTGATTTTCCACTAAAACTAGCAAGCCTTGAGTTCTTGGTAAAAATATTGGATTCCTTAATCACATGAAAGGAAGCGTTGAACACAAAGGCATCCTCCACAAGATAACCCATTTCAAGAGCTAGAATGCCTAGTATCTTTATGAGTCATTTACTCCAAAACTAGTATTATCACCATTCTTGTTGTTTGTTGTGAATTGACCATAGGAATCCCCATGCATATTATTCATCCTATCTTGTTGATTCAATATAGGTATCTAGAAGAGGCACTGACAACTTCTCTCTGGAAGGATGAATATGGACTTCTCTATGTCCTTACTCTCTAGGAACATGGCCTCATGAAGTTTTGTTTCTTCCAATAATACCTTTCTTATTGGATCATGAGAGATCTTGAATTCAATATCTACATGTGAAATGGAGAGATATCCAATTTTATTGTACATAAAGAATCAAATGTCTCATATTAAATTTCTGCAAGGTTTCATTCCATTTAAGAGGGGGGGAATTGATAGGGCCCCTTAGATAAAATGCCCCTTGTGAGGGTCTCAAGTGATATGTCTAATATTAAACTATCAAGGGTTGACCAATCCCTCTAATAAATTAGACATCAAAAGGTTAATAGAGTCCCTAAAACCGTCTATTACCTTGCTTCATGAAATTATGGCTGAAGGAGAGAAAACAATTAATGATATTTCCAAATTTTTGAGTGGGTGGAATTTTAACTTTATTGATTCTATTGGAAGATCTGGTGGAAATATAATTGGATGGTAAAGGAGCTCCTTCACCCTAACTAATTCATGGGCTTTTCCTTCAGACTTAGGGTTTCCCTCTTCTCCATGGATATGCGATAAGAGATTTATTTTATCAATTCATTTTGGAGATAATTGTAATAATTTTTATTATTAAAAGTGCTTAGTCTGAAGGTGGTTAACTTATGTAACGATTTAAAATGATAGTTGCATCGAGAGACACTCTACATCCTAGTATGTAAAAGATGTTGTCATGTAGTGTTACATTTAAAAAAAAATACTTACATTAAAAAAATAAAGAAAATACAAGTTTGCTTTAGAGTAAATAAATATAACCTGAGAGCATAAAAATTTAGGAAAAACATTTGAAAATAATAAAAAAATACTTACATTGAAAAAATAAAGAAAATACAAGTCGATTTATTTAAAAAACAATAAAAAAATACTTTCATTAAAAAAATAAAGAAAATACAAGTCGACTTTAGAGTAAATAAATTTAACTTGAGAGCATAAAAATTTAGGAAAAAGTATTTTTAAAATAATAAAAGATACATACATTAAAAAAATAAAAAAAATACAAGTTTGATTTAGAGTAAATTAATTTAACTTGAGAGCATAAAAATTTAAAAAAAAATGCAACTTCAAGAATTTAATCTAGGAAAAATTGACACTTGAATAATTTAATCATGTAATTACTTATAAATTCAAAATTTATTTCAAAATTAAAATAAATTTTACAGAAAAAAATTAAATTATTTTCACATATATCTTACAAAGGGGTTTTCTTTTATACTAAAATATAAACCATTATAGATCCATCTTAACTCCAGATCTATCAAGCACTGAGAGGGATCAAATCTTTCGAGGTGAAAACCTTTCCTCAAGTTTTCATGAACATTAAAAGCAGTTTGTGTTTCGAGAGATTTGATCCCCCTCGATGCTTGATATATCCAGGGTTAAGATGGATCTATGATGATAATAATAATATTGAAGAATTATACCATTAATTTATAATTTCAACTTCTATAAATAAGTACTTTTCATATATATATATATATATATATATATAGA